>JAPZDY010000015.1:5564038-5581458 GCA_029783645.1 Ctenochaetus hawaiiensis | reverse complement strand
ATTAACATCAGTCTGTGATTCAGATATTTTTAGGCCAGCAGAGAAGGCCTTGAAGGCCCTGACGGCCCGCCACTGGTTGCAGTGCATCTGCACTGACACTCGGAACAGAAGAGAGCCAAACAGGAGAAGAAGAAAGTCAAGTGGAGGTCACAGAAATTTGGTTTGCTAAAGCAGCACAGTTTAGTTTGCTGCATATACTCCTTATCACTCAGGAGACATCAGGAATGAACTGGAGTTTATTCTTGACATGCACTTGATCAAAAGGCATTTTTCATCAACCTAGGTACCACACACACATAGGCTAACTCATGCACACACACTTGTCACAAACAGCTCCTCTTTTTGACCCAGGACTTAATTTGATAAGGCTCGGCTGAAGGCAGACAGCAGCATGTATGTCATTTTCAAACATCACATGGGATGAACAGAGACACAGAGAGGCATTGTGGGTCCTGATTCTGGTCCATAACGGAGGTGTCAGGAGTCCAGATGAATATCTCACAGTCAGGAAGAGAACTAACTCTTTCTTTGCCCGTTATAACTGTCAATTACAACAACTGCAAAGTTTATTACTCAAAAAGAGAGACTGGCAGGATTAATGTGGACCAAAACTATCTCAACTTTTGGACACTCTGAAACAATATTTATGTGGAAAATGTGGAGAATCACACTGTTTTGCTTAAATTTGTAGTGCCATTAGGTATTACTACTGTTCAACCCCTCTTGGCATCTTTAAGCAGTATGTGAACATGTACTTAATGGTTTATACTACATTATAATGTAAGCAGATAGGAGGACATTAAAAAGCTATCCATTATGATATTCTTTCCAAAAGAATCGGAAACGACAGTGTAACATCATAAAGTTATTAAACAAAAAAAATCAAATGAGAAGTTAAATAGTAAAAAAAATACTGTTATAGACAGCTTTTTGTTTTCGTACCGCTTTTGGATGATGAGAGAGAAGGTCAAAGTGAAGTGTCAGCTAAAAATCCACTATACTGGAATTATCTCAACACATTAGACCAGCTATACTCGACTATTATTTTATAATACATATTCATATTAGTCGTATAATCCAAAAAAGCATTTTAGCACAGTTATAACATGATCCATCACACAAAACTGGAGGTATTGTGCAAATCATTCTGAAATATGAGCCGTTAAAAAATCCAATTAATTACACTTTATAAAATCCTGAATACTTTTATTTCAAGGAGACACAAAGACCTGTGCCAAAAAAAAAATTACTGGAAACTGTAGAGGGCACTTTTTTAAGTCGCACTGTGTCAAAGCTGTTTCTGAGGGATACAGTGGCCTCTACTTTGATACGCATGTAACTGAAGACATTTTTGTGAGGGTGAGGCGGTTTTTGTGTCCCGTATAAAAGGTGGAAGAGATCTTTGTGTGAAACTTGGCCTTAACACTCCAGGGGAAGAAGGTCGGCAGCTGCAAAGTCCACTGGTGTGTGATAGGGACTGTGTGTTACACTGGGGTGCCTAAATCTGTGTGTGCATGGGTGAGTGCAAATGCATGCGTACATAGAGCTAATGGATGTGTTTTTGTGTGTATGTGCCTGAGTCACCCCATCCAGAATGTAACAAGAGGATGTTTCAGTTCAAAGAAGCTTCTTGACACCTTATCAAAAAGCAGAGCAAACCCAATACACCTCAGAGCTCCCTCAGTCTAGATGCATGTATCAATCTTTGCCTGGCTGCGAAAAGAAGAGGCCCGGAGGGTTAAAGGAAACACACAAAGCTTCAATCTGCACGTCTTAGTCTCTTCCTTTGAAATGCTTACAGAGGACTAAGCTGCTCCGCCTGTAAGAGCCAAGTGTGACCCAGGGTGTGATGTACGCTTTGCCTGCTCACACTTACACAATATGTGTGTGTTGATGCAAATGCAACAGCATACTGCATGCACAGGTATTTTTTTTCCCTTATACATCACAAAAGACAGGTGCTGTCAGAGCAGAGCAGGAGCTGTCAGGAGGTGGAAAGGTGACACCCATGATGACAGCAGTTGTCTGTCACTGACACATAAGAGAAAAAAGGAGGTAGGGGTATTCCCAAAATCCGTTTTTCCTCCCAGTCCATTATTAAGACCCCTTCATGACAGTAAACATACAGGCTACTGAAGTGCCCCAGAGCGAGATATTAAATCCCTCTGTGCTTGACCTCCCCGAAAGCAAAAATGTCAGCATGCTAACATGCTCATAATGACTATGTTAACATGCTTGCAGGAGGGTTTAGCAGGTTTGTGCAGAAATATTCTTATTAGTATGAAAGACACAGCATCGCTTCAGTTTTTCAGGTTTATCATAGCTAAGCACAGTGTTGGACGAATCTAATGTCCAACACTGTTTCTAATGAAACATGTTTGTCCTTGCAAAATTTAATGGCATTTCATCCAATAGTTGCTAAGATATTTCAGTCTGGACACTGCTTGCATAGCTTAAAAAAATAAACTGTGCACTAAGATTACCGTCAACCTAAAAATCTAAAGTATACACCGGAAGAGAGATGATTCTGCTCAATCTTCAGGTAGGAATACTATCCTGTGCATAATTAAAGGCTTCAAAATTTGACTGCTAGCTTGGCTGTCTATCAAGCTGCCAGCCACTTAAGATGTACATCCAAGCAGGAAAAAGAACTGAGGAAGCTATAGGTGAATCAACACCACCTGCAATCTATGTGCTATCTCGGGTTAATCAAAAAGATAACATTTCGGGAAAGTCAAGTGCTGTCTGACAGGCAGTAAGACACAAAGGTACAACAATGTGAGAGCCAAGCATGCATCAACAAGTTCCCACACACAAGCTATTAAACGTCAAGATTGCACTTGTCACCAGCTCCTTCTCTGGCTGACAGGGAAATGACTAAAACTGACACCTGTGTGAACACAATCTGGCATGAAGTCTGTCTGTGGAGACCACATTCAACACTCACAGAGACAGTCAAGCCCCAATCAAGGAGTTCTTAAGAAAGGGCAAATTTCAAGATGGTTTTAGTTTTAAAAAAAGCTGTTAATTAACGTATTTTCATCTACACTTGAACAGAAATCTCTTTTTACACTATTTCAATTTAATACTTATCATAATTGTTAAGGAACATTTTATTTGCACCTGAATCTTTGTTGGACACTTGTACGATATCTCCATGGATAGGATTTCTACAGTAGGGAACCTTTTTGTTTAGCTCTGGATCAAGCAACAGGGCTATAAGGTTGTACAGATATTAATCTCTTTGTGCCAGTGAATTAAATCCATTTAAGCCGTGTGACATTTCATCTTATTGTCAGTGCCAATGCCAAGTTTTAATAGCTGTCAGGATCCTAGCTGAATGCTTTACATTACAAACTATTACAAAAGGAGAGGGGTTGGTCCTTAGTAATACGTGAGATATGAAGTTACAGCGCATGGCGGAGGAAATGACTCTGAGACAGATTAGAACCAACATTACAGAGTTCACAGTGAACAACCAAGTAATGGAAGAAAGAAACCGTGATGTGACATGGTTTGCCAAAAAGATGCACAAGCACACTCAAGGAAAGGCTAACTTTAATTCAAGCAGCAGTTAGATTAGCTTAGCATAAAGATCAGAACCAAGGGGAAATAACTAGTCTGCCTAAAGGTAAAACATATATTTATCAGCTTCTTTAAAGTTCATTAATTAACGGGCTATTTTCTGTTTGATCCATGGCAAAACCACTGTCTAAAAATAAAATGTGGTTTTCTGGGTGGTTATGGGAGGAATTATTTCTTGGCCAGGTGCAGTGAGAGTGTTTCTGTCTGTGCCTGTCTGTCTTCACCTTTTATTAAACTATTACTTAAACCTTTCTTACTATATTTCTTCTGCCATTCAACAAATATTGTTTTTATGTCTTTGATGTAAATAATTGTGCTTTTTTAAGGTCAGCTGGCACCATCTCAGACACGTTAGCATCATTGAAGTGATTCTGATAAGAAAACTATAGCTTCCTTGTGTGAACTCAACTTTACAAGATAAATCCTCGTTTCAAGGAGAAAAAGGTCAATAATGCAACTAAAGACCAAACTATGGTCTTAAAGAGAGACAGACTAAAAAGGATTCTCAAATTAAGGCTACATATTTAAAATTCAACCAAAAGACTTAAGTGAGCAGATGTTTGTTATGAGGGTCCATACTTAAATGGAGTTTCACAAGTTTAGCTCCATGTCAACCGTTTGCAGACACCGTGCATCAGTAAAAAATCTAACCTAATGGCAGCAAACCTACATTTTTTAGATGCTCACATCTAAATGCATCGGTGTTGCTGTGATAACAAAGTCATATCATTCACACGAGGCTACAGATAATTCTTGTACAACAAGGGTTTTCATGAGAGACAGGAAGCAACTTTAAACTTTCCCTTGTGCAAGTTCTCCAAAATGCATAATCCCATATCAACAAAATACAACATGACTCACAACTGAGTGAACAATGCCAGACAGACAACCAGCGGAGAGAGGCTCCTGTCCCTCTATCTATCCTTTTTTTCTTCACCTCCTCTCCCTCTTTTGCCACCTCCTCTTTCAGTGTCAAACATGTCATTCAGCCTCGCAAGACACTGTATACATACACCCTAACCCCCACCACCCCCACCCATCATCATCACTTAACATTCCTGCAGCTGGTCATCGCACATCATGACGCATGTAATGCCACACTCGTGAGCGGTGATGCTCTCCCTGCTTTGTAGAGAGAGAGAGAAGGAGAGAGAGAGAGACAAAGCAGAGTATTGTGTCCTCTGAGTGTGTGAGAGAATGAAAAAGAAAGAGTCTGAGAGAGGTGTGTCAGGTTACAGTCAAATACGACCCCTCCGCCACCACCATCCGAAACCTGTTGGAGTTTGAGTGGCGAAATCACTGTCCTGCAGCATGTAAACGAGAGATAACACCACCTGTGTGTGTGTGTGTGTGTGTGTGTGTGTGTGTGTGTTTGTGACAGGGAGGGAAAAGGTGAAGTGTGTGTCATCTGTGCAGCCAAGTGGATAAAGGTCTTGTCACTTAACAGGGCACATATTTCCTGAAAAATACATTTAAAATATATTTATTTATTGAAATTTGTTGAAAAAAAAAAGACCAAAAAAGCCACTTATGACTACAAGGAAACACAAAGGTAGAACACCCACCTTTTCCACTTTATCTCACTTGACTGTGGCAAACAACATAGGTGTTTGCAAACAAACCCCTCTTTGAAAATCCCCACTGCAAACAAACTTGTACCACAGGGAGGAAACCTCACTTTCTAGCCCACTTTCTAGCCAGCAACTGAATCTGGAACGATGCTTAGAGAGATTTCCTGCTGGAAACAAAACACCTATCATGAGACAACAGCACACGGATTAAACGTGTGGGAGGACAAACAGCTCAAGTAGCACAAAAAGTGGACGGATTTGGGAGATAGATGATGCCAAAGTAACTGAGTGTAAAAACCACCACCTTAATTGAAAAACGAATTTAGAAATGAAACTTTTCCACTATCTTTCAAGTCAAAAAAACAAAGTTATTTCCCCTCAAGGTAAAGGGAGCAGTTTGGCTTCTCCTCACAAGCAGTGACGCATCAGCAGACAGCCTCGGATCCTTAAACATCCCTCCTTTCTCTAGCCTATAATTGAGTGTTCAGACATGAGTGGAGTCGAACAGTGACCAGTCCAGATCCCCTGGTATTTACACTTCAAACTCTAGACTACAGCCTGAAGGCGCTCACACACACACACATGCACAGACACAAACACACCTAAACATAACAGCACACTATGGATGTACAAGATTAAGCATGAATGTAATTCCTTTCTCGCTCATTAAACATACAAACAGAGCCATGGAGACATAAACACTGTTACTACATCTGCACTGGTTGTCCTATCCTGCCTCAGGACAAGGGAGCATCATGCAGTTCAATTAAGTTGCAGTTGTGACACAATAGGTGCTACTACTGTTTTGCTATGAGCGAATGCATTGGAAATTTTTTGTGTGAGTATGTGTATGCGTTTGTGCAGAAAGATAAAAATGCGATAAAATCAATTTCACAGACGCCGTTTCACAATATCTTCTCCTGGCAAAGAGTTAATATTGCTTAATTCATTCAACAGCAAAAGCTTGGCAATAAATTCTTTGCTAGCAGTCCAAATAACAAAAAGTTTAAGGTTGGTTATCAGTGCTGATAACAACTATCCATTCATTTAAACTTAAGACCAGAATGAGGTATTACATAACTGACTGGAGATCCCAAATAAAAACCATATTAAACACAACATGATAACAGCAGACTGCACTCTAAAACCCATTATTTCCAACAGCTTTTCAGTAGATTGAGCAAAGTGTGTGCACAGAGGCAATGCACCACCAGGTGAGCTTGTCCCCAAAGTTGAACTAAAACCAAACTATGGGTGATGCATGTTGTGATGAACCACTAACCCGAGTAGCAAATGCAGCTCAAGTCACATTGAAACGTAAAGGGCCTGAAGAGTCAACAGCCATGCTAGCAGCTCTGTGAGGCTGTGCTCTCACACAGCAGTGCTTTTAGCAAAATATTTTTAGCTTGATGCTAACATCAACACACTCACAAGCTTACAATGATAATGGTAACATGCTCATGTTTCGCAGGTGCAGTCTCATCATGTAGCTTTTTAGCATGCTAACATTTGTTAAATTGCACCAAAAATAACTTATATCTAAGGCTGCTAGCATGGCAATAAAACCTGTTTGACATGCTGGTACGACAGCATCCTGGTAGGTATATACACACACAGGCATACACACATGAAGATGGACAGGCAGACTGACAACACAGGCTGACGGAGGCAGACAGGCATGCAGACAGACAGAGAAAGGCAGAAGGACAGTAATCTAATAAGTTTCTGTACCCACTCAGGACAGATTTAGCTTAACAACCACGTGGCAGGAGAGGCAACACGGGTGCATGCATTCTTAAAGTTCCTCTGCAGGCATTGATTTAACCCCTAAAAATTCATTCCTGTTGATCGAATTTTCAAATTTTCATTTTCCTTTTTACACTTTTTACATTCTTTCACAAAACCTTACACCTTTCACCTTCATGCGTAGTCCCTGCCTCAATCTCCACCAACCCCTCAATCACTCACCTGCAACTTCAACTCTGCTCATCAACCTCATTATGACACTGATATTAATCATATGGACATGTTAATGAGGTTAAAAACCCAATTTCCATCTTTAAAAAAAGTAGAAAGACACAAAGGCAACAATTAGACCAAAGTGTGTGAAGAGAATAGTGATATAGAGGGAGGAATGTGGAGAGGGGCAAAGTTTAAAGCCAGCAGTGTGTGATATCTTAGGAATGAATGGGGTCTCCTAATATCAGTTACTCAGAGTGCCAAGCCTGGGAATGGCAGCATATCTCACACACACTTGCTGCAGGAAAACATATGAGCTGCTACAGTCGAGACTTAAACACACAGGCTTATGCTTCATCCATGCAGAATCAGATCCTTGAAACAACCAAAGCTAAAACCACACTTTTAGTTTTAAAATGGCGTATTAAAAATGTAAATAATTTCCAGAATAGCATTTTCTTAAAATATATATATATATATATATATATTAAGCATGGCTAAAATGGCTTATCACATGACCATGCACATATGCTGAGTGTTGGTGTTTGGTTACAGAAAAAAGTACAGAGGAAGAAGAGCTATTATGATAAGTAAGACCAGAGATGCCTTTATTTAAATCCAATTTGAAAGTAACACATAAGGTAGCGGAAAACAGACTGAGTGTCACACAGGGAGGGACAGGTCGTGATAAACAGCCCGGTCAGGAAGCAAATGTGGGTGTCTGTGTCATTGTTTCCAAAAGTATCTGAGTCTGCCTGTCCGGACTACAACGCAATCCCTGGGGTGTTCAAACTAAAATAGGGTCAACATAGAAAAATACAGCAAAAGCTCTGTTTTTAAATAACAGCATAGTAGTGTGAAAGCTGCTCTTGACATACGTTCATCTTGTAATGTTTTTTTCCTCTATTAATGTTGACTTCAATGCAACATCTCTGATTAGTTCAAAAACAGACAAAAATATGAAGAATATGTCAAAAAATACAGATGCTAGTTGCTTTTAATTGATTTCTGGCAGGAAACAAGAAGCTTTTCATTAAAAGTAAATGATAGATTTATGAATTTTTTTGGCCTGACATCCACTCTAATAGACATATCTTTACTCTGCACATGAGCTCCTTATTCAAGCAGTTCCCTCTGTCTGCCTCATCCATCACAGAGGTCAGAAGTCATGCGTAGAGGAGGGAAGGGTCATTTCTCACCGCTGAGAGTGTGTTTCAAAACCCATGTCCAGCTTTGATCTGGGGTGAGAGGTCACTTGTCATACATTGTCTGTGCATCACTGGCACACCTGTGCTCAAGTGATGAGTCACATTTGTCTTGTCAGAGCACCAGAGGCATGACAATTACCAAGAAAAAAGACAGAAAACAGGAACAGAAGCCTGACAGGAAGGGGCTGGTCCCTAATGACAGGGCGTCATTTGATGCAATATTTCATGGCCAAATAATAATGCGAAACTAAAAGAATGCCAAGGACAGCGGCTGGAGGCATAACAGAGAAATTTATTCCTCTTGGCTCAAGAGGATGAATAAAAAGCAACAGAACCCATACTGAGAGCAACACATCACACCCAGACCTTCACAACATGTTGCACAAGTTTAGTTCTGCCTTATAATGAAGGGATAATTACACTATCCTCTCCTTGATATGGTGTTTTTGTTAAGCGGCCTGTCAGTAAAAGTTCAGTGAGTATATCAGCAGATTGTATTTTAATTCAGCCTGGTTTTTACAATGAGCAACAAGCTAAAGTTCTTGCCTCACAGCAGAAATCTTGTATATAATGGGAGAGGGAGGAGTGAGATAAGGCACAGACAGCCTGTGATAGAGGAGATGGACAGACAAGAACAGAAATGCTAAAAAGCCGAGCTATGCAACTCCTCCGACGCTAAACCAGAGGCATGGAAGCTCAGCAGAAGTCTCATGGGGTAAGGAGACAGGACAGGGCAGGGAGGGTGTGTGAGTGTATATATGTGTGTGTGTATGTGTGTGTGTGTGTGTGTAGGTGCGTGTAGCGGCATGCCGTCTCACTCACCAAGAGCAAGGAAAGAGATCAGAGCCAGGATGGAAAAAGACAATTTGGCATCAATCATTCCTAATCGTTTAAGCAACATTCTGCTAGGCTGGATCACTGGATGATATAAAACAACTCCACCTATAGCCAGTCCATGCAAGCTTTGACTTTTGCTTTTGTAAACCCAACCAATTAGACATCAAGTCCCAGAAAAAACTCTGGTCTACAATTAGTGATTCCTCTTCAGAAAGCAAATAGAGGAATGTGGTGGCTACATGGACGAATAAGCAAGCAGCAGTGATCTGTAACGCTGCAGATCAAAGCTCTGACTCCCTTTAAAGACCCAAATGATTGAGAGACATAAAAGCAGTGTGGACACAATATGTCTGTGCACTTTGTCTACACTGGCTAATAAAACAGTGTTCCCTGTGTAACATGTAAAATACTGTTCCTTTTTTGCCCGCAAATCATCACTTTGTCAGTGAATCATCACTTGTGCGGTGGCTGTAAAATACATTGGCTCAGGTTGGTTCCCTGTGATCAGTTTCGTTTTCTGTCAAAACAATCATAAAGGTCAAACGTCTGATGAAATATGAGGAAAAAAAACACCTTCTTTTTCATTACGGCTTTTGGAAATCACTAAGTATCTAGGTTTCCGACAGTAGAGGCACTAAAACAACACAGGTATAGCCAAATGCTGCTAAATCTTAGCTTTAATGGTGGTTCTCACTCAGTTATAACAATCAACCAGCTGGTTTGAGAGTTTTATTAAATAGTAACTACAGGAACAAATCCACAAGGACACTGGGGTTCATTAATGAAAGCAAGGATAAAGTGATAGGACACTGACAAGCTGTACAATTCTGCCTTTGTGACGGTCAGAAATTGACAGATACTCATCTTGAGTAAAAACCCCAAAGGTTTTAAGTGAAATTTGACAAGCTATGATAAGAGCTCTTACAATGAGAACACCCAGCCCTTAGCTATTGAACCACTGAGCTACCATCTCACACACACACACAAACAAGTACAGTGGGAGAGGGAACGAGGACAGATAGAACAGTGTTGTGGCTAGCAGAGTGAGTTAAGTGAGGGTATCTCGGGAGAGTTATCAGGGCCTTCTTGTCTTTCAGCACAGGGCTAAAGAAACATTCTCAGGCCTCCTGTGCGCCGCTGTAAAGGCACCTGAGCACTTCTTTAAGTAGAGCATTGATTATGATGGTTGTAAGGACAAAAAATGTTTCACTCTTTGTGAAAGATGGCAACTTCTTCAGCGTGTTTTTGCTGCAGGTCTTCTACAGCCAAGATAAATCAATGCTCGTACATCAACAGTCTTTTGTTCAATTGATCAGGCATAATGATCATCAGCAGACAACGCAGAGCTAATGTACTTGGATCAATCTCTTCACTTATGGACAGAGGACCTTGATGCTATTGTAAGCAGATATTATGAGCTAATGAGTCAAGTGTTAGCCTACTGTGCTGAGAGAAATCAAATAAAACACACCATAAGAGAATATGGAAGGCCAGTGTGGGAGAGACGGAGACATAAACACTAAGGGACACAGTCTTGTCTCCTAGTAGTTGTTATGGTGCTGTTAGCTCACCAATCCCCTCAGGCCTTCCTCTCCCAGGAGTCTGAGGTTGAAAGGTCAAGACATTAGTGGAAATGGTTATCCAATGTCTCATTCAGATGATATCAGGCATTTCAGCAAAAGAGCAAGTTCTCTAATTCATTTTAATTTGGTCTGTTAAAGTGTTTACGTCTGTTAAAGTGCAATGGTGCAGGGCATAAATGAAGCAGAGTCAACTTTTGGCAAAACGCATCCCAACAACATGCTGTGGTGGCAGACCAATTAGACCAAGATCTGAACAACTGTGCTATGAGGGAGTGCAAAGACTTTAATTTGCATTTGCACATGATTCGACACTTCCACACTACTGCACAAACCTGAACCAATCATCCTTCACAACTGATTTGGACTAAAACAGCCCATTTAAAATCAGCGTAAGTCAGAAAAGAAGGTTTTGAGCATGTGTATCAGATTAACTGTGAACTTACATATATTTACTTATCTTAGCTCTGTGTGTGTGTGTGTGTGTGTGTGGCACCATAAGTAAGGTCCAGTCCCCTTTAGGACCATCGTGAGGTCTCTGTTGTCAGGGTTACCGCAAGAGCTGTCAGTTGTTATTGACAAACAGGAGTGAAGGGACATTGTGGGGGTGGAGGGTGGGGGTGGGGGTGGGGGTTGCTGTAGGGCCTGTAATTATTGTGGCCAGTTGCTGCCCCCCCTCAGATGCTCCGCAGGTTGTCTATAATAGCAATAAAGCACTTTAAAAAGGAGAGCCTGTCTTTTGTCCAAAACAAAGACATGACACAAGTCATTTAGCAAAAAGACTATCAGAGTGAGACAGAGTATAAGGATGAGACATCTGGGGGTTAGCCTTCCCCTGCCCACCCCCTCAAACCATGCTGCGTAGCCTAACATTAACTGAGGACATTCTGGGTTTAAATCCAGCAAAATAAACTGCTGTATAATCTTTCATGCAAAGAGTATCATCATAAAATTAGCTAAATCTATTTTCTTCTAATCAAACTGATCCAGAGCTAAATGTTAAAATAACCAGAAGCATGAAGAGATGGATGGATGAGCACTGTAAGCCTGCTGCTTGGACCATAGTGTCTTTCTCATTTATATTCCTTCACTAAGTGCAACATGCTGGCATTTCATAGCTTGCAGAGATGATAGGGTGGCACAGAAAGGGGGAGGACACTGAAGAGACATAGCCGTGTTGGGCTCTTTGCCCATTTCAGGGCTTAATGTGCTTTGGGCAGAAAGGGAGAAGGAGAAAAGATTAATAAAGAGAGAGAAAGAAAGAGAAAGAGTGAAAAAAAGAAGGAAGAAAGAAATACAGAAAGAAAGTTGAGCAACCAGTTGTCAATAGGTGACAGGGTAGTTATTCTGTCAGGGAGTGAGATTTATCCTGCCTGTCCAACTGCCTGATTAATGTCACAGCACTTTTTTCCAACACTTATATGTTAGTGTGTGTGTGTGTGTGTGTGTGTGTGCGCCTTTAGCAGTTACCGTGTCAGTTTAGTCGTGAATGTCCAAGTGTTTGCATTTGTCTAATCTTTAACTTCAAAGAACAAAGTCTGCTTATGTAGTGGAAAAAAAAAGCAACTTAACACAAATTCTTTCTGCATGACCTTGCAATATAACCGCACAAGACTTGAGATGCAAACCTGTGTTACAGAAAGCTCAGTTTAACCTCAAAAACAAGACTCTGCATCTAAAACTTATCTTTCATTCAAAAGGTAAAAAGGTAATTTAAAGAATATGAACTTTTAAGAAACTGCGAAAAGCAAAGAAGGCTTCTCTGGTGACACTCTGGGAGACATCTTGCCACAAGATGTTCATAAAGCTCATTGCAGTCAATCACACTTGGCCTCTGCAGTGCAGTTTATACATGCTCTGAGGGAGGGAAATCATTTGTCTATATATGTCTGCAATATAAGTAAGTGTGAGTTCCTATTTGTGACATAAACCCACATATCTGCAACATCAAAGCGGTTTGGTTATGAGGGTGCCCTTTTATCAACGCTTTTTTCTTACCTCAACCAACCACTTGCACACAATACATTTATCACCCAAATGGCACAAAAGCAGCACAACCGGATCCTGCAAAGAGCCTGCAGCAAACACTTACTGAATATACAGTCAACATTAAAGCCCCAACCTGTCCTCTGTGTTTTTTCAACAGAAAACTTTATATTGATTCAGCTGTCTAACTATACATCACATGTGGTGTATCAAATATCAGTCATTAACACATTTTATCTAATGTTTGCATGTGACGCATATAGCCGACAGGAAAAGTAAGAACTTCCTCATAAATACAGTCTGAAAATAATATGAAAGTAAGATTTTTGACATTTTTTTTACCTGACACAGAGATGGTCATGGGTGCTTCCAGGGGCCTGTCATTGTCCAGATCCCTGCTCAACCTCAGATCCCCAGTGTCCTCGTTCAACAGCAGCAGACTGAGCTCATTTCCAGATACGAACTTGTACTTAAGTTTATCCGACACATCCAGATCATGAGCTGGTACCTTTCCTATTATTCCTGATGGAAAACTGTTGGACTTGTTGGTGACGTAGTTGTTGAAAATGATCTCAAAATTATGCAGCACTGGCTTATTGTCATTCATGTCTACAAGGCGGATGTGCACAGTGGCTCGACTCACAAGTGGTGCTGAGGTGGCCTGGACCACAATGACATATTCTGTTTTTGTCTCATAATCCAGATCTGTGAGTGCAGTGAGATCACCGTTGAATATGTCCAGCTGGAAAACCTCTGGAATATTCCCTTCCACAATCTGATACATGATCTGAGCATTGGTGCCCTCATCAGGGTCGGTGGCAGAGATCCGGGCCACAACGGACCCCACGGGACTGTTCTCCTTTACGTCAATAAACAGCTCGTCCTTCTCAAACACAGGGGCATTGTCATTTATGTCTTGGACAACCACATGAATAGGAACAGCTGCTTTCAGAGGAGGAACCCCCTTATCCACAGCAAAGGCCTTCAGATTATAAACAGGAACATTTTCCCTGTCCAGTTTGCGAGCGGTTCTAATGATGCCAGAAGAAGGCTCAATGATAAAATCCCCCTCTCCGTCATCGCCGTCACGAAATGTATAGGTTACTCTGCCATTTAAGCCAGAATCTCTATCTGAAGCAGATATCTGAAGAACACTGGTATAAACAGGTGCGTCTTCAAATACAGTCCCTTGGTACATATCTCTAAGAAAATGAGGGGTATTATCATTGGCATCCAGGATGATAATCTCCACATAGGTGGTATCAGATTTCTGAGGGATGCCGTTGTCTCTAGCAATGATGGCTAATGTGTAGGAGGCCTGGTCTTCATAATCAATCTCCATTTGTGTTGTGATGGCGCCTGTATCCGGGTCAATTTTAAACTGAGGAACATTGTCCTCCATCACATATGTGATGCGAGCATTTTCCCCTGTGTCCTCATCTGTCGCACTGATCACCACCACAGTGGAGCCCACAGGTTTTTCTTCACTCAGCGTCACCTGGTAGTTGGCACTTTGGAAGACAGGCCGATGTGTGTTTGCGTCTGTCACATTGATGAACACCTGAGCGGTGTCATAGCGAGTACCATCACTTGCGGTAACTGTCAGAACATACTGGCGTTCCTGTTTGTAATCCAAAGGGAGGGCTAAGGTGATGAGACCACCGCCGCTCTGGCTAGTGATGGCAAAGCGGTTCCTGGTGTTGCCGCTGGAGATCTGATAGGTCACCACACTGTTGACATCCCTATCTATTGCTGTCACTGTTAGCACACTGGTCCCCACGACAGCATCTTCATTGATCTTCAGTGAGTAGATCTTCTCTGTAAATGTGGGCACATTGTCATTTACATCAAGCACCGTGATGCTGACACTGGCTGAGGAGGACATCACAGGCATCCCATGGTCTCTCGCCTCCACACCAAAGGTGTAGAAGTCAGTGGTCTCTCTGTCAAGCTCATTGCTCACTGTAATCCAGCCTGTGCTGTTGTTGATGGTGAAGGGAAAACCAGGCAAGGTGTCGGTTAACCGATATTCCAAACGTGCATTTTCTCCTGAATCACCGTCAATTGCCTGAATGTGGATCACAGAGTAACCAATAGCCACATTTTCCAACACAGTAGCCTGGAAAGGCGTGCTGACAAACATGGGGGTATTGTCGTTCACATCCACCACTTGCACCACCACCATCCCCGTGCCATTTATCAGTGGAGGCCTGCCACCATCCTGCGCTTTAATCCGCAAATTATATTCCCGAATCATCTCATAGTCCAGAGGATTGATCACATCAATCACACCGGTGGGGGAGTGAATGTAGAACTGTCCCTTAACATTGCCGCTGATGATGCTGTAGTGAACTTTGGCATTGTTCCCCTCATCTTTGTCTGTGGCCTCCACCTGGATGACTTTTGTGTTGACTGGTACGTTCTCCGGGACCCGGACAACATACCTCTTTTCACTGAACTGTGGGTAGTTGTCATTCTCATCCTCCACAGAGATGTTGACAGTTGCAGTTGCACTGCGGGGACCCGGGTCTTTGCCCTGGTCGTTGGCCTCAACAATTAACTGATACTGGGCCCGGGTCTCCCTGTCAGGCCGCTCTCTGATCCTTACAAGACCATTTCGAGGGTCAATCTCAAATACAGAGTTGACTCCATCACCATTCACAATTTTATAAATCATGTTGGCGTTGGAGGGTGCGTCCCCGTCAGTGGCCCGGATTGTCATCACTTCAAACCCCACTTCTACGTTCTCCCGGATGCTGACACGGTATTCGGTCTGCTCAAACACTGGGCTGTAGTCATTAGTGTCACTCACTGTGACAGTGAGGTAAGAAGTGGCAGATCTTTTCGGGGAGCCATTGTCAGTTACAGTGACCTTGAAAACATGAGTATCTTTGACTTCTCTGTCTAGAGGCTGGACAGTCCTGATGCTCCCTGTCTGAGAGTCAATGGTGAAAAAGTCATTCGACCTGCTGTCAAACAAAGCCTCCATGCTGTACTCAAGCCTCCCTGCCTCCCCATCATCCGGGTCAGTGGCTTTCAGAGTGATAACTCGTGTGCCCGCGGGTTCATTCTCGGGGACGGGCACCTGATAGTTAGGGAGCTGAAATTGAGGGGCCGTGTTTACCTGTCGCTTTCCTCTGCGGATCGACTTTCCAGACTTTTTCTGGGTTGTTTCTGACAAGAATCCGTGTTCTTTTGGCACTTCTACGAGCGTTAGGCTCAGCTTCACTGTGAGCCTGCTGCCTGGAGAGCTGTGCAACGCGCAGTGCAAATTCACCTCGGGCTGTCCTCTGGGCTCAAGACAGAAGTCATTGGCCAAAAACAAATCCCCATTCCTAAACACTGCGCTCAACTCTTTTCCAACACACTTGCTGTCCAAAAGGGTGGCGTACCGCGTAAAGGTGGGCAAAAGTTTTGTAACATTCAAAAGCAAATTCCCAGCGGGTAAGCAGGAAGTCGTCTTCAGTTTTGAAAGGTGTTTAATGTGGATGTCTGGCTTACCTGACGCTTTCTTTCTTTTGTATTTAATAAAACAGTCCTGGCCATGGACAAACACGTTAAAATGTGTCAGAATAACGTCTCCAGATGTTGAGGAACCTGTTCTGAAATACACAGACGCCGGGTTCTTCAGTGTGTGCGCGCACTGAACTTTGCGGGACAGACGGATAACTCCATCGTGCCGCTCAACTTGGAGAATTCTTTGGATGAATTTAGTGGATAAAGTCCTGTCAATTTTATATGTCCATCCATGTCCGAGCGACAGGTTTGCCAAAAGTGTCCCGGGCTGTAAAGTCTCGGAAAGGTGCATCTCCATACATCCTGCAAAGGGCACGCTGAACAGGACACAAACCCAAATCCAACACATCGATAGCTCCATGCTTTTAAACCTGCCAAAATCCCATTCAGCTTCACCGAAACTCCTCCGCAGAAACATTAACTCTCCCTCTCCCAACAGCGCGTTTTACTTTTTTCCTTCATTTTGAAGTTTTAAAGTGGCACAAGACGCTCGGTATCCATAGTATCAGTGTATCCACGGCGCGCGACGGCTGCGTTAACCCACACTGAGTTTAAAATGAGTACAAAATGGCTCCGTGGCTCTCCTCCGCCTCCTCCTCCTCCTCTCCTCCTCAGAGGCTTATTACCATAAACCTGCTGTGTTCCCTCACTGGGACGCTTTCACAGGGGGGAGCTTTTTTTCTCATGGAGACTAAGGAAGTGGCCCTAACCGGGTGACCAATGCGCGCAAACGCATTGTTATTATAAAAAGGACGAGAGTTGTGTAAAAATTCCTAATGCGTGCCAGAGTTTCGCTCCCCTCTTACACTTTTGTTTACTGAAGAAGTCATCAGTGGTGATGTTATACAAAAAAGGGCACAAAAGTGAGTATAATTGAGACCTGAAGTTCAGACTTGTTTTCAGGATTTAGAGAACTGAAAATGTTTGCCTTCTAAGAAAAATATCTTAGATCAGCTGCTGCTCATATGTTAATGTAAAACTAAAAAAGTTTCAGCAAATCACAAGGATGCTCTAACTTTATAAACCAAATCATCAAGGAATTATTATTTAAGTTGATTGATATTTTTTCTGTTATTGGTGAGGTAGCATTGTAAAAAATGTTGGTAAACATGGTTTCCCTCAGAGAGAAAGTATGGTTTCTTCTAGATGAGCTTGATGTGAAAAATGAGACAACCCTT
>JAPZDY010000015.1:5550233-5562000 GCA_029783645.1 Ctenochaetus hawaiiensis | reverse complement strand
TACTTATTGAAACATCCTACTGCCATGTGGTCACCAAAACACATGTTGGCTTGGATGCAGATGGTTTATATGAGCAGCTAGCAGAATCTAAACAAAAAAACACCATCCAACCCTTTTGTCCTGTTAACACATTAGAGTTTAAAAACAAACCTTAACAGTCCTAATCATGGCCTCCACAACAGGCAGTATGTCCCAAAGCCCTGTCTAAGAGGTATTTCGTTCTCATTAACAGGGAGTTTTATTTAGTGTACCGATCAGAGCTCATTTTCACCGCGACCAGGCTGTGAGGTTATCTCAGCTCGCTGGTTCAGGGCTCTGCTGCTCTTTTTGCTGCATGGCTGCCAGCAACCGTTCTCTGCCTCGCTGGAGTGTGTATTCACTGGGCCCAAGCTGGATGATCTTCCCGCTACCTAGACACTCATCTCCTTTGTAGAGCACAGCAAACTGGCAGAAGAATGGACATAAGAACATACATGCAGTTACATTTCTACCATAAGAAATGGGAGAAAGGTTTTATTGGTGTCATGACTGTTGTAACAGCACCAGTCCAAGCAGCTACACTGTGCACTGTAACACAGGTGTGTTCGCTGTTACCTGTCCAGGTGTCAGAGCTCTGACTGGCTGGGAGAGCGAGATCCATACAGAGCCGTTCATGTTCAGTGTCACAGTGCAAGGAACTGGAAAGCACAAAAAGGAGCACTTCTTTCTTATCCAGTAAAATGTCTATTCACTGCAATTTACTTCTTCTCATTCATTACTGTGCAGGAACTGATGACACCAAACTCACCTAGTGGCATCTGGTGGATGAAGCGGAAATGACACTCCATCATCTGGGTCTTGGCTAGCTCAGGAGGCGGATCAACTGTTACCCAGTTGAAGCGGTCAGTGCGCAGAGTGTCACGGAAAAGAGACGGATGATTGGTAGTTGGAGCCTGATTCAGAATACCATTCACAAAAAACAGAATTTAAAAAATTACATTAAATTATTTGAGGCAGCCTCAGAAAAAGCAACTGCCATCTGTAACGCAGGACATAATGTAACTGAACAACATGATCTGAGGGAGGACAAGAGACCAGACAGACAACAAAGACAGACTTTCTCACCACAAACACATCTCCAGAAGTGATGTCTTTGTCCACCACAAACCACGCATCTTTCTGCCCTCCTATCCTCGCTCTCTGGCCTAGTGTCAGAGTGAACCAACCTGAAGGGACAAAGACACAAAGGAAAATTACTAAAGAAGAAGCAAAATGTTCACTACAAATCGTCCATTAATTTGGGACACAAATTTAGGGGATACTCATGAGGACAGAGGGACTGTAGAGTAGAAAACAGTGATTTTAAGTAAGTAAGTAATCACAAAAAACATTGAGAGCCAATGTATTCTGTATGTAAGATAATGGAATGGTGACACACCAGTTTCACATTTTGTAAGAGAACCAAGCACAAACATACCTTTGTGAGTTCCCATGACAGTCCCATCCTCAATGGAAACAAAGTTCCCTGGTTTAGGTTCCAGATACTGAAAACAGAAAAAAAAACAGTATAGGTTTACACATCTCTCATAATAAATGTCTTAAAACTGACAAAGTAAAGAAAACAAATCAAACTAGCCAAATTATGTGTTACAAATATTTCCAGTTATAATTCTTACCTCTAAAATAAAGTTTTCAAAGTTCCTTTCTCCAATGAAGCAGATGCCCATGCTCTGAAAGGACATTAACACAGTATTTACTGATAGCATTCGATGTGAATAAAGATCATATTCTCTTTATGCTCTCCTCATGTAATAAAAATATACATTAAATGTCTGTCATTATGTACATGTGTGTAGCTACCTCTTTTCTTTTCAGCACATGATGAAACCCTGCCTCAGCAGCAATCTTTTTGACAAAGTCTTTGGTTAGTCCTGCCAGTGGGAATATGGTTTGTCGCAAGGCATCCTGGGAGATCTGACTGAGGAAGAGGGTTTGATCTTTGAGGAGATCTGCTCCTTTGTACAACCTCACCGCTGGGCAAAAAGAAAAAAGAAAAAGAAATTGTTAGGTCAGCTGAAGCATCTGACATTGTAGCTGATGTTGTAATGCAAATTCACCACCCATCAGGTAAAGACAAAGCATAAGGGTTAAAAATAGACACCAGAATCACAGAAATACAGAAGGGTTGCAAAATGATGTGGGTGAACTATTTCACTGGATGACAGAAGTCAGACTCTTACGATTTCTAATTTCAAATCGATCTCTGAAGAGAGTCGTAGGCGGGGCTTTGTGTGTCTGTTGGAAAACCTCTTCGTCCTCCTGTGACGTCCTGGCGTAGTGGCCTGTTGCCATGGCATCAGCACCTTAATCCATAACAGCACAACAGAAATTAAAAGTACTATTTAATATGATATTTGCATCGTGATCCAGTTTAAAAATACAGAGAAGTGACAGAGACATTAAGTGACTTGACATGCTTTTTTTCTTCAAGTTAATATGATTACATACCCAGAGTGTTGATTGCATACTTGTGGAAGTGGTTGAATTTGATGTGCTTGTTGCATAGTATATCTGGGTTTGGAGTCCTACCCTTCTCATATTCCATCAATAAGTAACTGAAAGACAGATGTGACATCCACATTAAAGAGTTATAAAATTATTACACTGTTATGATTTATGCCTAGCAGCTACAAGTTACCTGAAAACTTCATGCCAATACTCTTTGACGTAAGACACTTGATGGAAGGGGATGTCCAAGGTCTGACACACTCTGTAGGCGTCCTCACAGTCTTTTTCCGTACTGCACACCCCTCTCTCATCTAGAGAGTCCCAGTTCTTCATAAATACTCCTGTTACATTATAGCCTTTATATGGAAGAGACAAAAATATTATGCGATTTTGCAAAGATTGGGAACAGAAGCAGAACACGTGTTGGATTTTACACTTTTGGAAAAAAATTATGTTTCTCTTTTTTTGGTCCTATTTAAGTGGAGCGGTTTTAACCGGTAAGCTAAGCACACAACAGCATGTCAGTTGGTTTTTTTCTGTACACTGGTCAATTACAACAGGTTTTTCTCACCTCTTCTCTTTAATAACAGCGCTGCGACAGAGCTGTCAACACCGCCAGACATGGCGCACACGACGTGTCTAATAAAACCCATGCTGTACAATTATATTTCCATCTATTAATACTATTTTTTCTACATAGTTGAAAAAAAGTTAGCTAACTGTTCTCCACTGCCACCTGAGCGGGCGGCCATGTTTGCGGTCCGTTCAAAAAATCCTTCCGACTAGAACTAGAAACACGAAACACAAAGTGGAACTGTTGCTGTTGCATTTGCAGCAAAATATGTAACACTGTAAACATTCCGGAGCTCACCCCTTAAATTACCCGACAAAACGAACATATAATGAGGTAAGTGGAAAGTGAGGCTGAAGTTAATGCTAATTAATTAATACTCATTAATACATTTTATTCTGGCTAAGTTACCGACTCTTTTGTTAAAAGTAGGATATATTTTGCAAAGTTCATTCGCCTTTTTTTTTTGTAAATCTATAGGGTGCATGGACTACTCACATGTCCAGTATCAGCAGACCAGCTAACAACTTTTCACAAGCCTATAGATTTCATGATTATAGCCAGCAAGTTCTTAAGAACTATTAACAATTTTTTAAAATATATTTTAGTTAGGCCTCTTAGTAGTCTGTTGTAATGTTAGTATAATTCAGATGTAACGTCCTGTAAAAAAAGTACTACAATAAATACTAACCCTAATACTATGTTTTCATACATATTGATACATATAGAAAATACTGTAGTAATTGTAAAACTATATATAAAGCTACATACAACATGGCAATTACACATAATTGTAAAAAAAAATGCATAAAATAAAAACAACTGTAATCATTAAAAAAATATATATATATATAAAAATGCTATGATTTACTATCTACATTGCTGTAATAAAATGTAATACAAACTTATGTTTATTAAACAACCATTTCATTTATTAAATATATATTGTAAAAGTTTACAACAATAGTCTTGCCAACCAAATACTGTGATCAAGTGTGTTTTGGACACAGATGGGTGAGGTTACTGCAGACACTGTCACCCTGAATTTGCTAAGAGAAGCAAGGGAGACAGTGAGAAGCAGTCCCCTGGGTGTCATCAACACTCCCATGATACCTTGGTGCCAGACAACCCTACCTCTCAACATCCACTGCAACATCCACATTAAACTGGAAAACATGCAGAGAACTGGTTAGTACATACCACTTTGATTCACATCACACAACTACACTTACTTGTCATCACTTACATTGTGTTACATTTCGTTGACAGGCTCGTTTAAGATCAGAGGTGTGGCAAATCAGTTTGCCAGGAGAGCAAAGGGTGGTTGCTTTGTCACCATGTCTGCTGGAAACTATGGGAAGTCTTTTGCATATGCTTCAAAACACTACGGGTCAAAGGGGAAGGTGGTGATGCCCGAAACAGCTCCAGTGTCGAGATCCATCCTCATACAGGTCAGACAACAGAGACAAATTCTAGATTTCTTTAGTTGTCATCATATTTGGTTTTAAAAATGTCATTTAAATTTTTAGAGTTTTGGGGTCAAGGTGGAGCGAGTTCCCACCTCCTGTCTGATGAATGTGGTGAACCGCTGTGTGAAGGAGGACAACATGACCTTCCTGCACTCCTATGATGACCTGGATCTAATTGCTGGACATGCCAGGTACACTCAGGTGGATTTTGATTTATGCAAAAGTCTATCATTTAGAACAAAATGATAATGTGTTAAAAATATCTGATTCAGGGATTAATAACCATAAATTCCATTCTGCCAGGCTGTCGCTGTTTTATAGGACATTTTCTGTTTGTTATTGCTCAAAATTAGAGTGGTGTTTAAAAATACATTCAGTGTTCCATATGAGTATAATGGAAACTTAGAGGTTTAATGAATTGTGATTCAAAAGTAACAGTGTTTAGTTGAATAGTTATAACCTGTGCGTCTGCTCAGTTTGGGTATGGAGCTGCTGGAAGTTATACCCGAGCCTGATGTGGTGGTGGTGTGTTGTGGTGGAGGGGGGCTGCTTGCCGGCGTAGCTGCTGCCATCAAATTGTCAGGCTGTGCCAAGACCAGAATCTACGGTGTGGAACCAGAAGGAGGTAAAACTAACAGAGGAGTAGGACAGTAGTAAACTAACCCAGCTCTCCACACAGAGCCACCACAAACACCAGCAGCTCAGTGAACTTGCATGTTGTTTTTCCCTTTTTTTGCCTCCGTGTGAACTCAGCTTGCACCATGTACAAAAGTTTCATTGAGAAGAAGCCAGTGGGCATGGACAGCAAGAGCATCGCCTCAGGACTAGCACCACCTTTTGCAGGTAGCATTTAAACTGTTTCTGTCAATATTTCTTTCCACCACTTTAATTTAGACTTTGTTCTCCACCTTTGATACAAAGGCAATGTCATTTTTCGAGTAAAAGGAAAACTCCTTTTTTTTGGATAAATTTGAAGACATAATTCACCACAATATAATATATAATATGTATATATTGTTAAGTAATATTGTTTGGAAAATTAATCTCAATCTATCAGAGTTCACTGGAATTAACTATGGCTTTCATTCCATTGTGTTACATAAAAGTACAAACTTTATCATTCTGACTAAATGATACAAAACTTATTATTCACCAGCATTATAAAACTGGCAAGTAGCAAAAGAAAAAAAAAATTAATAGCAACCTCTTTCCCTTAATGATCATATTTTTAGGTTGGAAAAGAAAACACAGGTTGATTCAGTTCTGAATTCTTTTTCCTCTGGCATCCCTCCTTTCTTTGCATCACAGGCACACTGCCCTTTGAGTTGTGTCAGCGTTATGTGGAGGGGATTGTCCTGATTAATGATGAGGAGATCAAGGCTGCAGTGTCCACACTCTACAGGTCTGGACTTGTGGTGGAGCCATCAGGTTCTGCTGCATTTGCCGCCATTGTTAACAACAAGATACCTGAGCTGGAGGGGAAGAACGTGGTGTGCATCCTCAGTGGAGGCAACGTCGGCAAAGATGAGCTAGCTAACTTTCCAGACTGACCATGGTAACAGCTATAATGCGACTTTTCATAGACATCTCTGCCAATGTGACTTTGCTTTCCTTCATGTATTGTACTGTATGTTTTCTCTTGATAGCATAAAAGGCTGTAAAGATGAAAAAACGTTCAGGTTTTTCAATCTGGGAAAACAAAATATAATCAGTAATAGTAATTATTCATAAATATTAATAATATTTATTATTAACAAGGATAATTATTATTAATAGTGTTTTTTTACTAATTTGTATGCCCAGTTTAAAATGATATTAAGAACATAACTAAAAGGATTTAGACAACTAGTACATTTATTATTCTTGACTTTTCAAGTTGACAGAATTGGAATGAAATTTGGCACGGCTCTGAGTCTTTCATGTCAGTGTTGTGAACACAGATTTAATTTTTTTAATCCTCTTGAGAGCTAGCTGACATTTAGCCTGGAATTTTTTGATTCATTATTCATCATCTGCTGGCATGAAATCAGTTTCATTGTCCCCTGCAGTCGAAAAAGTCAGAGCCCACTTTCAACTTTCAGAGACAAAACAACCCGTCACCAGACAAGGTTCAAAGGACAAAGCAGGAAAAGTTGCTGTGAGAACTCAAGATGAAGCTAAATAAAGTAATATTTGACTTCCTCAATTGCCTCGTAATTGTTTTCACACTTGTCACTATTGGAAAGAAAATACAAGCAGGAGAAAAGTCAGATAATGCCCACTGGAAAATAGTGGAAAACAAGCTTGACATGCACAAGGTTACTTTTCCTGGACAGTTTCTGCAGCTGTGGGACTCCACATTTTGAATAACAACAACAGCATACAGTCCACTTATTATATATCAAAAAGGCAGTCATTCCTTTTCTTTAAAAAAAGTCCTGTTCTGGCGTTTGTCCGGCTGTAGCTACATGACATCTTTGGTAGCCATCCTGCATACAACTGCATCCAGTAGAGACCCACACTTTTCCTCCTGGGGAGTGACTTTAAACAGCTGAAACACGCAAAAAGAGGCAAGATTAACAGAAATGTAAGTAAGCAACCATAGGTGCCAAAAAAAGCAGAAGTCACATGTTGGAATGAAGCTAACTTCTTTCTTTCATCTTTGATCTGAAAATGTCATTTTTGATTAACAGTTAAAGGTGACCTATTCAGATAATCAGCAGCAGACTGCGTGTCCTACATTTGACTGAACTGCTGTAGTTGTCAAGCATTACACATGCACCCATACAAAAACCACATGATATGTAATTTGTGGCACAAAATACAAGAAGTGATGGTGAACCTTTTTGATTTTTGCATGGTCTGACAGCGAGGAAATATCTTCTACTGGAACCTGCCGTCCGTTCACTCTGTCTGTAATGTCGGACAGAAGCTGTGACTCATCTTCGCTGTGAACCAGGACCACCAGGACGGAGTCATCGCCATCAGAGATCCCAAACCTTTTAAACGCCTCTGAGATCTATATCAGGGAGGATACACACATTTATAATTCAACACTGTTCTGAGGTTGTTCATGAACATTATGGATGCCAAAAAAAAAAAGGCATGATCTCATATTTACATCTATAATAGTACAAGTACCTCAATTTAAAGGAGCAAAGGCTAAAACACAACAAACATACCTGCATAAACAACAGAAGCAGTCTGAGCTCAAAAAATAGGAAATGATAAAAAGACACAATGTTAGGTTTTGGTTGCTTACATTGTTAGTAGGTGACAGGTTGAAGATGATTTCTGAGTATAAACTTCTTGTCTTCATTTTCCCAGTTTTCTGTAAGTTCACAGCCTTGTTGGCAGCTACCAGCACTTGGAAAGGATTCACCAGCTGAAAATGAAAGTCTGTCAACACTTTCTGATACTTTTTACTTCACATTTGGTATTGAAGATGTAAACAGCTGTAAAGACAGAACCTAGGAACCATTGGTTTTGTGCTTAAAATCATGCTTTCGTTAGTATATGAATATACACAAAGAATATCTGATTAAAAAGTTGCTAAATCTGAAAGAAGATATCTCACCATCGTTGGGTTGATCAGGGCGCCATTTATTTTACCTGCTACCGCACTCTGTCTCAACTCTGCGGCGTTTTTGACCTCCTTAAAAAGCATTTGAGTGACACTGTGGCCGGGAAAAAGCTCCAGTTCATGAGTTAAATGCATTTTGGACAATATTTTTTAACGCACAAGTCAAGATTAGCCGCGCTTCACGTGAACGTCTGCATGCGAGGGGAACCATAACACGGTGACACCGCAAAGAGGAAAGTTCCTCCTCAGGAAAACAGTTTATTAATAGCAAGAAGCCGGCACTGCAAAGCAATACCATTTGAATTTGATCATATGTTATAGAGATCATTAGTTAATAGAATAGTGTGATGCTGAACTATTGAGCACAACTCAGGAACTAATAATAATACAAGTTCGCGCACCGAGCACTTTTCCTCAGCGGACCACTAGCTGTCAAAATTAAAATCTCTTCCGTTGATCAAAACCGGACAACCAGTTCAACCAATTTCCTTTGAAATTTACGTTTTTACAGTGGTTTTCAGATTGAATGCCGGTCGTTATGCGGTTTACTCAACGTTATCTCAGCTAAGTTTCTAACTGCATTTACTTTTGCACTGGATTTCGTCGTCAAATATGGAAAAATTTGAAGGCTACATCTTCACTGCTCTCTGCAGCACCAACTTTTTGGTATCATGCTTGCTGTTTTCCAAAGTCACTCGGGAGCAAAGGGAGCCGTACATGGACGAGATCTTTCATGTCCCACAAGCTCAGAAATATTGCGAGGGAAAATTTAACGAGGTAAAGGGGCTTCTGGGAGTTAGCCGCCAAAGCGAGTCTCTCACTGTTGTTCAGGGGATTAGCTAACATCGGAGCTTTGACATCAGATATGACAAGCCCGGAGAGCTCTTAATCTTTATGTCGGACATATAGAATGGTATTAATAGAGGATTATGTGCCTTAAATTAGTGTAGTGTGCATGCAGGGAAGATTCATCAAACACAATGCATACACAACATACATGTTTTTCACATTATTTCAAAGAAAACTTGAGATTTTTTCCTAGTTTTCCTATCCGTCTACCACTACAGCATGACATTCTAAATAGTAACATAATAGGATTCATCTCTATGTTAAAATAACCGAGATCTCCTTTGAAAGTATTACATGTTATGTCATGTTGTGTCATCTCCATTAAACATCTACTTTTATAAGCTGAGTAGTGCTAACCACAACAGGTAAACATATATTTGTGTAAAATTGGTGGAATGCTACTTTAACATGGTTTTGATCCGTGTGCAGTGGAACCCAATGATCACCACCCTCCCAGGCCTTTACCTTGTCTCTGTTGGAGTCATCAAACCGGTGGTGTGGCTTGCAGACCTGACAGGCGCGGTGGTGTGTTCCACAGCCATGCTGCGCTTCATCAACCTGCTGTTCAACTGCGGCAACCTCTACCTGCTCTATCTGCTCATCTGCAAACTGCACCTCAGGGAGAAGGTATGTCAGGTTGTGATAATCATGCATGACTTTGTTTGTCACTTTTTTGTGTTTGTTTTTGTTCTTATATCACATTTCCTCTCTTTCAGACACGAACAACCTCACGCCGAGTTCTCTCAGCCCTTTCTCTGTCCACTTTCCCGGTTCTCTACTTCTTTAACTTCCTCTACTACACTGACGCAGGATCTACTTTCTTCATCCTCTTCACCTACCTCATGACACTTTATGGCTGCCACAAGGCCTCCGCTTTCCTTGGCGTCTGCTCCGTGCTCTTCCGCCAGACCAACATCATCTGGGTGGCCTTTTGCGCAGGCACGTTGGTCGCAACAAAAATGGACGAGGCCTGGAGGGTGGAGCATACGAAAAAGCGTGATGAGAAGTCTCCTCCCTCCCAGGTCCCTCTGTCATTTAGTGGAGCTAAGAAAGTGATGCTTTTCACGCTTGAGTTCCTGACCTCGCCCAGTCACGTGAAGGCAGTGCTGCTGGTGGCCTGGCCTTATGCAGCAGTTGGCGTTGGCTTCCTGGTGTTCGTGGTGCTGAATGATGGGATAGTTGTGGGTGACAGGACGAGCCACGAGGCCTGCCTCAACTTTCCCCAACTCTTCTATTTCTTCTCCTTCACCCTCTTCTTCTCCCTCCCTGTCTCGCTGTGTTACTATCGCGTCCTTCGCTTCCTCCAATCTCTGAAAAAACAGCCATTGTTCTTCCTCTTCGTCACAGCCGTCTCCTTGCTTCTGGTGTGGAAGTTCACTTATGTCCACAAGTACCTCCTGGCCGACAACCGCCATTTCCCCTTCTACGTGTGGAAAAGGCTCTTCCAGAGGCACGAGCTGGTGCGCTTTCTCCTCGTCCCCGCATATGTGTTCGCAGGGTGGAATTTTCTGGACTCCTTCAAGTCGCGCTCGCTTTTCTGGAGTTTGGCGTTCCTGGCGTGTCTCCTGGCTGCTACTGTCCCCCAGAAGCTCCTGGAATTCAGGTACTTCATCATTCCATACCTGATGTACCGCCTGCACATGCCGCTCCCGTCTCTTTCCAGACTCATTGTGGAGTTTCTTCTGTACACGGCTGTCAATGCTGCCACACTTTACATCTTCATCACCAAGACCTTCCATTGGCCCAACAGCACAGCCACACAGAGGTTCATGTGGTGAACAGTAGAATGAAGGGACACATCTAATATCAGGAGTCCATGGACTGAAAACAAAAGCTCGTCATCAAAAGATTTTCCTTGAGAACAGCAGCACATGTGATATTTCAGAAATCAAGGAAAAGCCTCTGAACATCGGACAGCATTTTTTAATACTTTTGTACAGTGTAGACAAAATTTGGTTCACAATAACATAAAGGGATTAACAGATTTGACTGAAAATCTTCAAAGTGACGGGTAGCAATGAAAATCAGAATGGTTTCTAGGGGTTGAGTTTTGCTGTAAATTTAAAGACTCTGCAGCAGGTCTTTAAATTTACTGTGAATCAGTTCAAATTAGGAATGATAAAAAGTATTTAAAGAGAATTCATTTTGTGAAAATTGTTAGGTTTTTGGTTTAGCCAACATAACGGTGGCATCAGTGATTTAAAATCCTTGGTACTTGTCTGAGTTGTGATGATTTGTTTTGATGAGAATTTGTATATTAAAGTAATTTCTACTGTACATAAAGGATGTTTGGTTGAAATGTTGATCTTGAAAAACAAATCTGGATGTTTTCTGCAGGCTGGGGATGTTTCTTCTTAAGGCAAATGCAGTTTAATGACTTAGTAATTGTAAAAATGTTACTAAGAGACCAAAAAATGACAGCCATATTGTAAACTTTTTTATTGTTTGAGATATTTTAGTAATGACTCAGTAATGACTTAATAATTATGGGGCTTAATTGATGATAGACATTGTTTTTTTGTTTTTTTTTACTGTAACCAAGCCATAAAGATCCACTTTAGGTGATTAAAAAATGTGAAATTAATGAATAATTTAGATTTAATTTTGTTTGACATTATGTTTTATATTTGCACACTGTTGTTAAATTGTGACGGATGATGTAATTTTCCCTGCTGTATGTGTCCACTCACTGTTCTTTGTTGTGGCTGTGCCTGGTGTGTGTGTGTGTTTGTGTATCTGTGTGTGTGTGTGTGTGTGTGTGTTTATTTCATAATTATTTTTCTACCTAGATACTGAGATTTTAGTTTTGAGACTTTCCAGGTTGAGGCT
>JAPZDY010000015.1:5534188-5550133 GCA_029783645.1 Ctenochaetus hawaiiensis | reverse complement strand
GAGGCTGAGTTGAGGAACTTCACTTAAGTTTATATGTGTGATATTTTTACGATTTATGAAAACAAAACATGAATGAAGTTTTATATCTTGGTGTGGGAACAAACAATAGACCTTGAATGCATCCCATTTTTGCACTAAAGTACTTAAGCACACCTGCTCCTCTCCTCTCCCCTTTACTCAGAATTCATATCCCTCCCCTCAAAGGCCCTCTTTCTTTTCATGCTCTCTCCCTTCTTTTATTTTTGAATAAAAAACCCACAGGGGGTGCTATCCAAAAACCCAAATACATAAAGAGAAGGCTACCCCACTTTTTACTCCCCTCTGTCCCCTCCTTCCTGTCCTTCCCTTCCTGCTCACACTGGTCAATCATTGCACTCATGCATCCATTTACAACCCCTACTCTTCCCCTCATCTTTTCATTTCTTTAATCCATCCCTCTTAAATCAACTTGACTCTCCTCCGTAATAACATGAATTGAAGTGTTCATAATCTTTATCTGTGTAGTCTTTGTAAGTAAATACATTATTGCAGACTCTCTTTTTCACAAAGTCCCTTTTTACTTGTATCAAAGTCTGCTTGTGTCTGTGTTTACTTGTTTGTTTATTGCTTATGTTTCACACTTAATGTCCACCCACATGTTTGTTGCTCTCCTGCTGTTACAATCTCATGTATACCTTTGAATAAAATGTCTCAAATGTCATCGAGTCTCAAGTTTATTAATAGAGCACTTTTTTCAAATGTATGTACAGAAGACAACAAATAGGAACATACTGGACAAAACAAGTAAAATTAAAAATGATTTTTCCAGATAAAAGCACAGAAATTAACTGTAAAAATATACTTCAAATGCTAAAATAAAAATATGAGCTGAAAGGAATGGTTCAATTGATATATTGTTGAAATATGTGACGCAATTATTATAATATTGCATTTAACATCTAAACTTTAAATGCAAAGATTTAATGGAGATTTCGCACATTTAAATACCTTATATACTGCATGATACTTTAAAGCACAATATCATATTTTATAAATTATGGTAATGGATAGAGTAAAAAAAAAATAATGGAGTAAAATATACAAAATTTTCCCCTAAAATGTTGCTACATAGGAGTTTTAAGTAGTGTAAAACTGAAATCAACTAAAGTATTTGAAAATAGTACTCAAGTGCAGCATTTGACAAAATTCATTCAGTTATTTTCCACATTTGTGTATGTTTGTCTTTGTACAGAGAAACAGTTTCTTTACAGTAACATAAAGAGTATGATGTGTTTGTTTTGCAGATAATATTTGTGGATTAAATTAAATTAATTTTGAGAAATCTAACATGATCATCTGGAATGTAACTCAACAACAAAGGGGCATTGGCCACTAGGAGGAGCTGTTAGACAAAGCTACAAATCTCTTATGACCAGAGCGAGCTCTTACACATCAAACAAATCCATCTAACTTGTTATAAATTCTGCACCACACCTCTGAATTATGCTTTCACAGCCGAGGAACACTCAAATGTCGTGCCTGTGTGAAACTAAACTTAAAAAGCAAAATTGTGTGGTTTTAGCCTTGAAGACTGTTTAATTTCATACTGTTCAAATTATCAGCTTCTTTCAACTCTAAAACCAGCACTTTTAGACAAAATAAAATTAAAGCTGTTCAAAGACAAACAAAGGAAAGACCCAGGCAGCCAAATCTGACTAGCAGGATCTGACAGTCTACAGTATTTAATTTTGATTATAAAACCTATCAATCCCTCTTTCACTCATAGTATTTTAGTGTAGTCCCCTTTGTTCTGAAAGGGAAAGTGCAATTGAAGGTAAAAAGAAAACAATTTCTCTCTGTTTAACCCATTTCACTACTGTCGAATTACATAAACAGTGAGGGGCCGGCTCACAGAGGAGACTTTAATAAAATCAAACTGGGATGATTATTTAAATGTTGATTATGCTCTGCAGACACCGGTGTGATACAGTGTGTGCTGTGCTCTGGCATTTTGAAAATTACAGCCAATGAGGGAGGTCCTACAATCATTCACAGATTCAGGTTATTTCATGATGCGCTTACACATTTTATCTGAACAATCAGAAGAAATGTTATGGAGTAAAAATAACTCATATTCAAGAGTTTAGCTCAAACTGGATCAAACTGGATGCAACCAATCATTCTTCTCATCATCTTCTTATGACTGTCAGCCAATCACTAAATGTAAATAAACCTATTAATCAAAGTTTCTTTATGTTGTTGATGCACAGTATTTAGGCTGTCACATTAACAATTCTGTTTAAGCTCTTGATTGATCCGATATGAACACTTGCACATCAGTTACATGGTGATCTATTTTTTTTTTTTTTACCCCCACCACCCATCCCATAACGCTTAACTTCTGCTTTAACCCCATTAGAAAATTATAGAGACAAATAAGCTGGAGCACAGAATTGATTGGCTTGTGAGCCATTCTGTATTGTTAGCAGTAATACTAAAAAGAAAAGATCACACTGGCATCTGAGGGGACCAGAGAGGATAGTAGGACGGGTTTTGTTGTTGTTTGGTGTGCTGAAACTGATCAGCTTTTCAGTGAGGGAGCATTCAGAATGACTTCAGCAGTGAACTTCCCTGCAGTGTTTGCACATTTGAAGAGACTAAAATATCTAAATTAAATATGATTTGAACTTTAAGAGTATGTGTCAGATTTGTAAATGCAAATAAGGATCGCATGCCTAAATTATGTTTCCAGTTTTGTGATTTGCAGGTTTTGGCTTAGGTGACTTCATAGTTTTTCACTAATAAACTTTTACAACAATTTAATTACAAATGCACTAATTACAGGTTATATGATGAGTGCATTTGTAATCGATTTGAGTGAATAAATATTTTAGTAGCATTACTCTTGTTTTTCGTTTCTTTGCCCTTACTTTGTCTCTTTGTTTGTAGGTGCACATGCAGACAGTAGGTCTGCTAAAAGATGCTATAGTGCACCTTACTTCACCACAGCATCTTTGTGTTTTTCAGTTCCTCTCTTCTAGACTCCAACTTGGGAAAACATCAGAGACTCAGAGCAACAAAAGAGGAGCTTCATGAAAGCATCATTTGTTCTGTGGAGCCAAGGTGAGACAGCGACAACACAGAAAGTCACTGAGATAGATTTGTTTTTAAAATGTAATCAGAGTTACTTAATCATTCACTGAGGGTACATAAAAGTTGCAGGAGAAGAAAATAATTAGGATGACAAAGGATGGAGGGAGAGGAGGGGACAAGGGGGAGGAGGAGGGAGATAAAACATGGATTTAAGAGCATGATATAACAGCACTGGAAGAATCTCATTAAAAGTTAAGTGTGATTCTGGACAATCTGATGCTAAAACACCTCAACATCTGTCTTATTGGTGGTGTGATTTTATGTACATAAGGAAATTATTATTAGAAGGAAACATTGGAACATAAAGCAGCTGTGTCTCTGGCAACAAACCAGGTGTCGTTTGCCAAAAAGTTATTTTCAAAACCCTAACAAATTGTTTAACAGACATAGCCACAAAAAATATAAAATTCCAAGTTAAAAAATGCAAAGAAATGTAAAGTTTCAACCTTCCTATGGTTTGCAGAAATGTACAATGCCAAAATGTTTTCCTGGTGTTTGGATTTTTACATTTCGTAATGACTGTTTTCCCGCTTAACTTGTTGATGGCAGCCTGACAAGATCCAACAGGTTCAAGGTGTAAAATATTATGCAACTGCACAGTACAAAGTGAGCTTGTAAGCTAAATCAGGAATCAGAGGGTTAAAGGATGAACGGATTTCAGTCTTTGCTCCTTTACAGTCATAGCACTTCAAAAATAGAGGTATTAAATTCACCCTGTTAGAAGTTTTTCCATGCTTCTGCAAAAATAACAGACACAGTGCATCTAGTTGCTGTTAAGTTTGTGAGATGTGTGTTGGATGGTTAAAATTAAAGGAACTATGTGACATGACTGCGCAAAAGTGCACTGGCATTTGCAACATATCCAATACGTAAGATTGTGTGTACTGCTCTTCTTTAGAGCAAAATCTTCTATATTTTCACTCAGTTTTGTTAGTCTTGCTGTTCACTGTCAGTGACATTAATTCAAAGGCAGGGCACATGCCATTCCTGATGATTATTATCACCCGTGCAGTGGGTGGTTACAATGGAGACCTTTCCATTTTCCAATCTGGCTCCTCGGCTCAGACGACGGGGGCTCTGTGAGTTAGAGGGTAAGACAGATTATACAGTTTGTCTCTTTTTAATAAGAAGTCATGGTCGGACCAAGGCTTTTTTACGCTATTAATTATTCGGCAAGTGTAGTAAAATAAAGCTCTTTAAATTCACTTTGTCATTAAATGCTTGTTCTGCAAAGTAAATATAAATATTTTTCGATCTAGATAAATTTGCACAGATCAGATTTTGTAATAATTTATAAACAGCGAAATGACTTGATAAGATTTCATTATACTTGCATAAAAAACTGGCAACTGTTAAACATGATCTGACTTTAAAGACGTGCTCCTGAAACTAGATTTGTCTTTCTAATCCAGTTTAGTTTAGGAGATAGTAATCAGGAATTCTGCTTCACATCAGATGGCTGTTACCTTATAAAGGTGTTAGCCGATAGTAAACTTATTAACAAAACCTGTGGGCACGAAGCAACATCATTAGCATTCATTTGCAGTCATCTTTCTGGCCGCTGGCTAATGTTAAGTCTACTCTCCCTCTCTTTTAAACTCTAGTGTTACATTTTGTCTTATGAACAAGCAAAAGATGGTGAGAAAATATGTGTGACATTTAAATAGCCCACTTTCATTTGCTTCTTGTCCATCTTGTACATATTGTATGTAATTCTTGAGCATTGTTCAAAACATCAAGAATAATGTAAGCACACAACAAAATATGGCACTAAGACGTTTTAGATATTTTAATGTGGAAATGTTACATATTGTGACTTTAACTGGAAAACAAAATGAGATAGTTTTACAGTCCAATTTCAATTGTTCATATCAATAACATTTTGAAGTAAGAAAAATTAAGATGAACCACAATAAGATATTGTGACTTTTGTTAATTGCCTCTTTAATAGAGCAGAAAAGTGTTTGCAGGTGATCTCAGTGGTGATTGTGAATAACTTTAATCTCTCAATAGTTACTTACTGAATTGTTCCTCGTAACAATTATAACTTTAACTTTTGATAGATTTAAGTGTTCCTGTAATTTTGTACACAAATTACTGTTTACTTCCTTGTTCTCTGCGTGAGCTCCAGAGGAGCAACATGCAAGCACAGAGTGTGTGAATGTGAGGAGTCAGCAGAGCCGCAGTGATGTCATCACTGTCGGATGATCACTCCTCCGACGCTCTCGACCCCGTCACTGCGCATCAGTCAACTTCCTACGTGACCACATGTCCACATGTCAACACACATACATGTACTCACACTCACATGTGTGTGTGGCCGGAGACGTAGGAACACAATGCAACAGAATTATACCAGATTCTCCAACAACCCATTACCTTCTCTTTGTTCCTTTCTCCCTAACATACACACACACACACACACACACACACGCACGCTTACAGTTACACACTGAACCGCTCAGCTGTGTTGCATAATAAATAAATCAAGCCAGGTTGGGGAGAACAAGTGGCCGCATATATCCCGCTAATTGAGACAGAGAAAAGGTTTCTGCATGTGTGTGTAAAATCTACTAATCAAAGCAGCAAGTATAAAAAAAAACATTAGTTTGTGTTTGTCTCATTGAACCTTGTTGGTGTTGATTTTTGTGGACTATAATGAGGGTGCACGGTGTTGTAGCTCTTTCTTAATCCATTCTATACAAATAGAAAAGAAAGAAAATCAAAGCACAGTTTATATCTAAGAACTCAGTTTCTTCAATGCCTCAAATTAGGCATTGCAGAGGAAACATGGTGGTGCCGATTTTGAGGCATAGGGTAATTGCCCTGCAGCAAAAAGTGAAAGTCAGCTTTTGGAGACATGCAACTCGATGTCACGCTCTGGCTAATCAGCTGATTGGTCCATCAAAACGAGCAGAGCTAACCAGCCCTGCCAATGAAGAGTCAAATATTTATTTGCATTTCTCAATCAGCCGGCACTCCCACACCGCCTGCGTTAATTTCCGCAGTGCTCGATATGGTCTGAATAAGACTTCACAGACAGCTCTTGCTATAAGATCACAACTTAATTAACCCGTAATGTTGTGATATCAAATGTACAAAGTGTTGTTATGATCTTTGCTTGCCTATCTTATTCTGTAACGATGCTTCACAAGCAAGTTATTGTTATGATTCAATTTCTCGTGACTTAATTAGTTTGTTTGTGCCTGGATCACACCTTCAACAAAGAAAGCATGGAGGCACACAAAGAAACAGATGGTCAAGCACATGGCAATGATGATTACCACTGATCTGGAAACTGTTTTGAAAATAACAATATGCTTGGAGTTTCACATCAGCAACAGCGGTGGGATATTTTGGAATAACAAAGTTCCAATTTTGGCTATTTTTTCAAGTTTGCCATGTGAAATATGAGTCAATCAAACAGCAGGACAATAACATGCTAACAGTCGACAGCCATGCTAGTGACTCAGTGAGACAGCACTCGGACACTGTGGTGCTTTGAGCTAAATGCTAACACCAGTATGCTAACATGCCAATGTTAAGCAGGTAGCTGATACATTTAACCTTGTTTACCATCTTAGTTAAGCAGCTGACTCACATTTATCAAATTGCACTAAATTGCAATTTAGGTTTCAATTTAAGTTGACTATTTTTGCAGGTATTTAATGCAAAATGAAATGTTCTATTTGTAAAAGAGTGGTGGCAGTTCTGTGTTTAAATCTCTGTTGTTTTATTAACAGTATTCACTAATTAAGCAACCAACATATTCATTTCAGTGTCTCCTGCATGCTGTTTAAGAAGCACGATAAGATCAGAGAGGATGTGTGTGTGTGAGAGTATTTGGTGACTTTGAATGTGTTCTTATGCCCCATTCTGGTTCGGGAAATGCAACTCTGCACTTAAAACTGCACTAACCACCTGAGTTTCTCTCTTTTCATTTCTGGGGAATATTCAAATGAGATCCAACTTTAGCTCCGTCTCCGTGGCAGGTTGCTAAGCTACTGACTCTGTCAGGAAGTGACAAGGGAACATAATTACAACTCTGGTTGACAGACACCAACCACAGTGTTCATTAGACTTACTCAAGCATTAAGGCTTCAAGACTTTTTAAAGGATAAAACCCCTCACATGACCTTTTGTATCAACTAATTACCACATAATTACGTAGAGAATAAGTCTTTAAACAATTAAGGAGCAAAGGAAGTATTTCTTGTTTCCTTACTGTATGGAGTTCAGTGATAAGTGTCTGCATTCATGTCTTTTCGAGATGTTGTTTTTTATTGCATTTTGAACATAAAAACACAATAATATTGAGTATTATTACAATTAAAATAAATGTAGCTATTAAATACATTTCTGCTCATTTCTGCTTTGCTGCTCATTTCACACTCACAGTGTTGTGAAAAGGTCTCCCTCTCTCTCTCACTCTTTCTCCGCTGCTGTTGCTTTAGATGTTGATTGACAGTGATATTAGTGCCTTTTCCTCACTCTGCCTCTCTTCGCCTCTCAATCAAACCATCCATCTCCTCCATTGGCCTCAAGGGACACTGGGAAAATAAGGCTATTTAAAGCAACCTGAGGCTTTCATGAGGCTCTCCCTACATAGATCACCTCTGCTTTACAAAGGCACCCAAAGCATACAGTCAGCCAAGATCTTCGTCCTGTTCCCCAGTGTGTTTTAAATCTTACAAGTTTAGTTTAATTTAATTAGTCATTTTGATAGCAAACAACAGCTTAAGATACTATTGCATTTAGTATAATTACCCTGGATCCATTTTAAACAGTATAATAAATATTCATGCAATATTATGCAACTTTTTTTGACAAAGTTAAGATAAATTAAACCCTAGATGCAAGTTGTCAGTAATGTGTCCATGTCCACTTTTTTCTTTTAAAATTGGATTTTCAGTGATCTTTGATAATCTTAGAGTGTACACTTTTTGATATAAACATGGCTGGCAAACATCTGTAAAGCCCAAAGTGGCTGCAATGACACAGAGTAAAAGTGAATTATATAAAATACCAAAAAAAACCCACTAATAAACCACCTAATAACATAAAAAAATATCTTTTATTATCATTTTTGCAGTCTGACCTTATTTATCTTCTATCCGTGTATTCTCTATTGTGGTCTGTAAATTAAGCCTCATGATAGACAGGATAAATGAAGTCCGGCTTTAAAACTAGTAAATAGGACTCATAATACCATAGTTCTTTCCTCAGGATGAACAGATCTCAATTCAAACTTCTCTGTGCTGCTCTAACTGTTCAGAAGTGGGCAGAGCTCAGAAGGAAAATCTAATTATCTTGTACTTTCCTCCACCAAACAAAATTTAGCAGCCTTTCAGTGATTTTTTGATGCATTTTATTGTTATAATAATGTGTATAATTGTTGGAATATGCAGTATCTTTTGAGACCTGAAGAGTGTTTGTTTCTCTGTAGCTGTATGAAAGTTTGTTCTTGTCTGGGAACTTCAGCCATGTCTCAACATGGCTGAAGGAAGGACCAAACAAAAAAAAAAAAAAAACACAAAAAAAAACAGAGTGAAACAAACATTAGAGTATGGGATGAATGACTAAGTAGGAAAAGTGCTATGAGATGTTGCAGGTCACAAAGAGCAAAGCAGAGTCTTGCTGACTGTCACTGACTTAATTACAGCAGCACACAATCAGACCAGCTGAGGTGAATTTCCTTAACGACCTGACTGCACAGTTGCATCCTGAATGAGGGAACAAGTCGACAAATACTGAGCAAATAGAGATAAAGAAGGTGGAGAAGAAGAAAAATGTTTATAGTAAACTACAGTTGTTATAAAAAAAACAATATATATGTAAAAAATCACCAATGACCAACAACATGTATAAAAGTGAAGTTGTAAACAATGCAAATAATGCACAGAAATAAATATTTAATAAAAATGCATTCAAAGATGTGGAGCATGTGGACTATGCATGGTATAAGCACGTATATATTTTGTATAGCATGCAGGTTTACACTGACATGACAGTGCATAATGATATTTTATGTATCTTATGTATCTTATTTTATGTTAAACAACAGGTTGTGCTTAGTTTTCGGTCACTTCATAAAGATTCATACACCTTTAGAGATGATTTAAGGAGCTTAGTTTTTTGTAGTACAAGAATTTTATATAACTTTTTAAAAATTGTCTTTGGTTTATAGGTTTAAAGGCTTTGTCTCAGAAGTTGATGACCTCAGTAATATTTAGTAGGTCTAACAGTTTTACAGCAGACACCAAAGTCATTGCAAAAGTGCAACAAAAAAGGAGTTGTTGAATATTTAATTTGGTGGACTTCCAAAAATTATGGGAACATTTAAAAATTGAGCTTCATTTACATCTAGACAAAAAAAAAAATCTTTATTTCATTTATATGTACATATATCACCCCCCCCACACACACACAGACACACACACAGTCCTCACTGTCTGACATGAGAAAACATGAGAAATAAAGTAATGACTAATTATTTTTGTTGATATATAATCCTTCCTCACTATTGTCCTGTTTTATATGTACAACATACAAACTGCAGGCAGCCAAGCCACAATTTCCCTGTATTTTAGTGCCAAATGTGACACCTGTTGAGTGAATTTGTTTTAATAAACATATGCAAATATTGATCTGTAGCGATACAAATTCATCAGCCTTTTTCTATTTTTTTTTACTCTTGAAATTTATGGAGGGAAAAATGGATGGGCCGACAGCTGACATCTACCTAATATTCACCAGTGGGTTGATGGAGATGGATTGGGGCCTCTGTGGACAGAAGGACACCGCATGCATACTTGATTACATCTGTCCATGTCACCATCAGCCATCTTTATTATCAACATAATGTTGACATATTTACTGTGAATTTGTTCAGTCTTTAAACACAAGCGGGCCATCTATTCTGAAACGTCCGGGGTGTTTTCAAGTTAACACTTACAACCTGGAAAACTCAGCTTTTTTTGGCTTAATTTTATGGTTTTGTTTTTGTAAACAGGAATCAGCACCCATGAGTGAAGCTGTAGATTTAACAGGTATAAAGATTTTTTTTTCTTTTAGATTAAACTGCATCATCAGTTACTCTGATTTCTCTCTTGATGCCCTCCATGTTGCTCCTCAAAGAGATTATTTGTGACAAAATCCAAATATATGTGGTTTATTCTCCATCTTCATCTCTGCTGTTTAATAAGTAAAACTTGATGCTGACAGCGTGTTGACGTGACAATTCATTCTCTTTGTTTACAGACCAGAAACAGATGCACAGTGAGCAAAACTTTGAAGGAACAACTCTTAACTGCTAATTAGACGAATGAAGTTTTCATGTAATTATGCAGCTCACGTGGACCCGCATGATGGCGATAGAGAATAAAAAGTGATTGTACTACATGTGTGTTGCATGAAATAGAGCATAAAGCATTTGCCAGGTGTTGTTTTGCCACAGTGAGTGCAAAACAAAAAAAAAAAGTTGCTTCAACAAATTGGGCTTTTACATTGTGAGTGAAAGGCAGGCTGATGCCGAGAAGATAAATTAATATACAAAAAACAGGCTTACAGGTAGAAGACCTGTCTGGTTAGTAGATAGGAAAAAGAGGAACACAAAACAGGAGAAGAAGAACATGAGGAAGCCAAAACGGACAAACTGACAAACGATGGGACAAAAAGGTGATATGAGTACAGGCTGAGGTGATGAGGGGCTTTGGGAACAGGTGTGTGTTGCAGGTGATTGCCAACGAGAAACAGGTGAGCAAGTGTTGCAACAGAGACATGAGGGGAATGACCCTAAAAAAACAGAACAGGTGATATCTAAATTACCCACTAAAAGTAGATAAGGAGAATTACCCTGTTGCAGCTGTTTGCCTCTACAAACCAGTCAGTTTCAGTTTATATCCATGTCTCTCCAGACTCATATATGTGTGAAGACTTTTAAGGAATTTTATCAAAAGTAAAAGTTTTCACTATACTGACATGAATAATTCCAATTCATATTTCAAAGTAAAAAAACATGCTGTCCTACTATTTTTACAGAGAAACACAGAGGACTGATAGAGAGCTTCATCACATGCTGCAACGACCAAGACCTAAAGCTCAAGGCAGACACTTAAGATCAGTGTCACACACTCAGTAACTGACAAGAAGTGAAATATGGTCATAATCTCTTGCTCTGTGTCCGAGCTGTGGCGTTAAATAATGGAGGGAAAATTGTTTTGCTGAACACTGAGATGCAGTCGAGTTCAGTTTTGACCTTTTGGATATAGAATGTCATCAGTTCATTATTTTCTCCTATTAGACGTTGGTTGGAATGTTTTTTCTTATTTAGTAATTAATAATCATTGAATTACGGCTGAAAATGTGAATTGTTGGGTCCAAGTGACCTTTGACCTCCTAAAATCTAATTAATTAATCTTTGAGTTCAGATGTATGTTTGATCAAAATAAAGATATTTCCTTGAGATATGCTGTCTCTGGTGTTGTGGTAGATGGTACCAGCTATAAAAGATTAAAAAACACACACAAGACACACAAATATAACAACAAGACCTTGATTGCTTGTACACATGCACCAACAAATCCCCAAAACCTTTGGATCAGAGCTTTAATTTAAGCTCTGCCTGCTAACCTCTGCACAGGCTGCATATGTCTCATATGTTGCTTATGCAACCTGAACACTTACAAGTTTTTAAGAGCTCTGCACAGAGAAAAATAATCAACAAATCTATAAGAAAAATGCAGATAAAGTCAATCAACTTTTTTTTCTTTAAGTGGTCTTAACTTTCAGAGTTTTGTTGTAATGCTCTGGTCCCAACCTCCAGACTGAAGGATGTTGCAGTCACTTTTCTTCTAAGTTAAAGCAGGAAAACACAACTTTTTGCTCAACAAAATAACTAAATATTAATGCACTAATACTACTTATTTTTATAAATTTATAGATTACAATAAACTACAGTAGATAATTTGTTCAACATTTACAGAAATACTTTTTACCTTTATACTTGTACTCTGATACTTTAATGCTAAGAGCTAGACTGATTGCACTCTAATGTCATGAAGTCTTCATTTGAGATAAACTAGCATAAAAACTGGAGGCACAGGAACAACTTCTTTAAAGCTCTGTTTGTTTTCAGTTTAAACAGCCGCGGTGGAGCATGTTGATTATCAAGCTTCAAAGCTGCTGGTAGGTGTTTTTTTATTTAACTTTAGAAAAAGCTGAGCTAGCTGCTGCTGCACCAAGCAGCTCCAGATAATAGATAGAGACAGTAAGTAGGATCGACCCTTTAATTTAACCCTCAGCATGAAAGCAAGTAAGTGTATTTCCCAAAGTGTTGATTTATTCTTCTCGTGTTTTCCTGACCTTTTTTAACCTCTGTCAGCACCAAGGCATTCACCACTTCAGCAAAACTCTGAGCGCCTTCTGTCATTCTGAGTGGCAGCAGTGGGGCGGAGAACATCCTGAAATGCTGACAAAAACAAGCCGGATCGTGACTTTTGTAAATCAGAGATCTCAGCACCTGTCAAAGTACTTGCTGAGTTATTGAGGGCTGATGAAGAACCTTATCAACCCCCAGCAGATAAAACAGATGAAAATTTGGATATTTTTGTGCAACGGGGCTTTAGAATTCTTATTAACTGCTCCTTCAAACATGTGGCAATTATTCTAGGAAAGAGCTGCCACCTCAGCAGGCAAATGACAGATTTACACAAGGACTCAATGACTTCAAAATGAAAAACAGAAAGATTCCTCGATGACACATCTTAGAAATGAAAAAAATATTCAATTTGCATTGCTTAAGGCTTGTGTCCTTCTGCATTGTGTAGAAATTTATTTGATAATAATTCTGTCACAGAGAAAACAGCACATATTAGTCCTAAAAAATTAGAATGGAGAAAAAACAGAAAGGACAAACACTGAACATGAAACAAGATGTAAAGGGAAAAAGACCCAAATTTAAATAAATCTTGCATTTAATATGAATATTTATTTAAAAATCCATAGTTCAATACAGAAATAGTCATCTATTATATGTATTATCAGACAATCAGTACTTCAGCCATGCTTTCTCTGATTAATCACGGTTTCAAAAAAGTACAAGATATTTTTTTTTCCATAATTGAACTTGTGCAAAGAAAATACACTAGAAAGCAATAGAAACACTGACACAAAATAGATAACGATTAATTCTTTTAAACAATTCATTTTTCTGAAGAAGGCATCGCACAATTCCAAGAAAATCAGTGAAAGATTTTAAGGCCATTTTGTACAGTTAATGTTCGTATAGATTTTTTATATTTCAAAACACTCAGTTTTTAACAAAAGGAACTGGTGCATCCTTTGTAAAACTGTACATGCAAACATAGTGCACGTTGTTAAGAAGATATGACAAGCATACAATATATTATTTGGATAGCTTTAGTAAACAAAGATCTTATGTCTTAACACCTCACAGGGTCTATTAAACCACTCTGACAAAGGTGCCATGCAGGCACACACACACACACACACTCACTCACTCACTCACTCACTCACTCACTCACTCACTCACTCACTCACTCACTCACACCAAAAGTATAGTAATATCAAACACATGCACTCGACCACGCACACAGAAACACACACTCTGCTCACACTTTTATGGGGCTTGGCAAAGTTAGTGAGCTGTTGTGATTTCATGGAAGAATACATGGAAAATATTTTGAATAATAATTAGAACATCCATCCACGCAAAGCAGACCAACAAAGAATAACTGGCACCAGTGACTGCAATGAAATTGTGTGTATAAACGTGTGTCTATATGGAGGCAACGAAAGGCCAAGTAGAGGGAAAAAATTCAGTGTAATAAACTCAGTGTTAGCTGATTCGTCAACAACAAAAACTTCTTTTACGTTTCACAAATTTAGATGTTTTTACTTTATTTGATTTGAATCTTCAGATTCTCAATGATCAACTAACTCAAGCAACTTGAAATAGTTATTTGTATATTCTATCTAAATGTCAACCCTAAAAAAAGTTTACAATTTGAAACTGCCTGAAAATGAAAATTTTAATAAAGGGATCCTTTTTTTTGCAGTAAATTTTTACATTTTTTAAAAAGCTTTAAATTTATTAATTATGTCTGTCACAGCTAGGAGTTTGTTGGGTTTTTTTTGCCTCTGAAGTGCGTTTTTAGTTCCACAACCTTTTTATAAAATTTGGTGAAATTTTCATGAAGAAAAATATTTCCTTTTAACTTTGAAAGAATTTGCTGAAGAACACATCTGGAAACAGGAGGTAGTTAGCCACTGAGGCATGGGCGTCCTGTGGGTGGCTAAAGGCTAATGTTAGCAAACTTTGGGCAGATATTGCTCTGTAAATGACATTACTTAGTCAGTTTTACTTATATTAACTTGAACAACTTTTAAACTATATTTCTTCACTTACAGTAATTGCAGTAATTTAGTGACTACTTTTTAGAGTTCATTATCCCCATAATCCAAAGCCATAGCAACAAAAAACAGAACTTCAGTTGTAATAAACCGCAATTCCTCCATTGTAGCCTCGTATGTCCACAGTGGGAACTTGCTCTTATAATCATAAATGAAATTTTGTCTCTATCGAAAAAGCAATAATAAACCCAGCTCTGACCATCTTGGTGTTAAATCTCTTATAGTTTGCAGTATGTGAGGTTTATAGTATATGTGCTGAGGCAGTAATGAGCTCCTTATTTTGACCTGCAGTCTTAATGATGTGTCTAGCAAGGCTTTGAACGCCGTGGGTGGCTGCAGGATTGTGACTACACTGGCTAATCAAATACAGACTCACACATTTCAGTTAGTCCAACCATATTGGCACTGTGCTAAGGTCGCAAAACAGGAGGCTGGAGTGAAAAAAAAGACAAACATGAGAATTTCAAGCAAATACACAAGGCAGCAATGTAATAAATCTAAAACAAAGCGAGTAAAAAATGTTATTTACTGGTATTTGACGATGTCAGTAAATCTACATGGTCAGAGTCTAGTTTGTTTGTTTGTTTTTCTGGTGCTGAGTAACATACCTGTAACACACCTTTGAGCAACAGGCAAACTTTTTACTGCTAGAAATACTCAAAGAGTTTGGAAACCATGAGTCTGAAAGAGGCTGAATGAATAGATTTATGGATTAAATTATGATCTACAAATTCAAACTCTTTAAAAGAAAATTTGGATTAAAATATTGGGGGACAGGGATCAGGTTTCCACATACTGTGTAATTTAAGCTGTGCATTTCTTATCCGTCAGATTGTGCAATGGAAAAGAGTTGTGGACTCAGTTTGGGCTGAAGAAAATAAAAGAATATGATAATATAAAAGGAAGAATCTTTAACATTATAAACAAAGCAACAGATTACAGCTGACGACCCACACTGTCATACCTTGCTACTACCTGTCACTTACAGACAAAACAATGTGGTGAAAGTCTGAACCACAGCAGCTTTGCAAGATTGTGACACGAGTGTTTGGCTGTGCTGAATACTCAACTCTGTAATCAGCTGAGAATTTCACACACATAAAAAAAATCAAGCATGTCAGCAGGAATGTTTTGCATGATAAGCAAACATATGTCAAGTGGATTTGTTTTTAAATATTTACTTATTGTGTATTGTGCAGGGTTATTATATGAATACATAATGATTTTATTAAAAACTCTTTTTTCACATTTGAGTGAAGTAAGTTGATGGTGGTCATTAGCTCCAAAGTCATACGTGCTAAATAATAGATTAAACATTGTTATGTTCAAACGTAGAAGGTGAACTTAAGCTTGAAAAACCAACGTTTTAAGAACAAGAGC
>JAPZDY010000015.1:5457498-5486302 GCA_029783645.1 Ctenochaetus hawaiiensis | reverse complement strand
TCTTAAAACATTTAGCAGCCTGTATGATACACACACATATTTGTGTTAATCTCACTGTGGTGACAAGCAATCTAATGCATCTTTTATCAATCTGGGCTATCTAGCACAATAACAATGCCAAATAAAAGATGAAAAGCTTTACTCATGGTTATCTGGTTTATGTAATTGTTTTTACTCCCTGTAGATAAAAAATGGATGGATAATACACTTTACAGCCAAAAGCTTTTTTTCCTTGATGGAGAAAATGCCCCCAATTAAGTCCTTTTCAACTGTTAATTACTGAGCAATAAAAACAACATGTCCATCTGACAGCAGAAGCACCCATAATTTCAGTCTACTGCAGGCAAATAACGAATGAGTTCCTGTATTTCACATATGTGAAGACTGATGCATTAATATCTAAGGTTTATAAATATGAAGGCTTGTTTAAGCCCCTAAAAGCTGATCCTTTTAACTTTCTTCAACTTTTTATACACAGAAAGATCACTGACAAGCTGAAAAACAACAACAAGGACTCGCTTAGGTATAATTAGGCTAACATTTTTATGGACAAACAAGTAAGGAATCACATGTATACCCACACAACAGATGGAGAGGGGCTGAAATCTATATGTGTTGCTGAAGAAGACAGGACGACTAACAAGCCAGATATATACAGTCAAGGTAAGCAGCCTCCGTGCTTGTATGTTTATGAATATCTGTGAATGTGTAGGTGTTTTTTGTGTGTGTTTGTTCATAAAAAAACTGTAGGTACGCACTGTTCCTCAGAAACAGAAGTCAGGGATGCACCCTCTGTACTCCAATTACCAAGCAGCAGGTATTCTTCCATACAGAGGTTAATAAACACAGATCTCAGCTCTGTGCCTGAAACCTCATACATCGGAAAACATTTTGATCCACTGAGCTGTAACGGGAGCTTTTTTTAGCAAATAAGAATCCAATGTTTATTGCTCAAAGCTATACTGGCTTTCTCACTGGCTTCTAACAAGTCCCCTTATTTAATATTTCTGTATAGTTAAGCGACTTACAGTTCAATATAGACAGATGGGGAGAAATGGTCTGCAAGGAAAATTTACCAAATCTGATGAACTAATAATGCAAACTTGACATAACAACAAACACTGTATATAAGGATTTTTTTACATTTTTAAATTAACCAACACTTTGGTGCTTAATTGCTCTCTACTTTTCCAAGCAAAACATATGTGTGAATTTTTTATATAATAACTACACCTTTAATGACCCCTGAAAACCTATGCAGACCATCTATGAATCTGAACATCGTGATGAAATATTTTAACATTTTGTCCTATTGAGACTTACATGAGAAAATGGATAACACTTCATGTCTGTACATAAAATATGAAGCTACAGCAGGTGAGCTCAGCTTAAAAACTTAAAAACTCCAAAATAAATTTAAAAAATACCCATCCACTATTTATAAAGCTAACTGATTATTATTATTATTATTTTTAATTCAAAGAAAATGTAGTTATGGGAAGTTGTGGTTTTTTGTTTGTTTTTTTTTTAAAGATATTTTTTCAGGCTTTTATGGCCTTTATTTGACAGGATAGAGTTGAAAGGGGGAGACAGAGAGAGAGGGGGTAGTGACACGCGGCAAAGGGTCGGAGCCGGACTCGAACTCGCAACCGCCGCATGGAGGACTAAGCCTCCGTACATGGGACGCCTGCACTACCGATCGAGCTAAACCGGCGACCCGAAGTTGTGATTTTTAAATGCGGGGTTGTGTATTAGATCAGTTTCATGCAGTGAATCCTTTGAGTTGTTTCAAAGCTGGCTGGCTATGTCATAATGATGCTGGTTGCCTGACAACCACACGCTGACAACATGATTTGAGAAAGTGGCATTCAGTCACCATTGGTCAAACAATTGCTGAAATATAGACACACTCCCAGGCATGGGCACATCTATAGGACTCACCCAAGGGCTTTTTCCGAACGACTGCCCAGTGATCCAACCACCTCTCCGAGAGTAAAGTGGGCCTGGCCCAGAAAATCCTGCAGTGTTAGAGAAAACAAAACCATTGTTTTAAAAAAGCATCTAAGTTTCTGTTAAACACACAAATTAAATTGATTAAACAAAACTAACATAAAATTATTGACAGCCATAAAGAGACAAGACCCTTTTCCCTGTTTCCTACAGATGACAACACTACAGGGTCTCACTATTTCACATACCCACATGCTCTCTGCTGAAAAAAATATTGGCAAGTAGATTAAGTCTTCCTCCTACTATCCCTCACACCTGACCCACTCTGCTCACTTGCCACTCTACTGTTAAATTAAATCGCCACCAAATAATCAATCCTTATAGCTGATACTGACAGGCAAAGATTGTAACAGGAGAAGACTACATACAGAAAACATCTGTGGCCAGAAATGTTCCAATACCATTTTTTCACTCCAGCATTTCAGAAAATATCATAGGATGCTATTATACTGATACTGAAACAGGAACAACCCGTTCTGTAGCAGGAAACTAACTAAATTTGGTTGCATGACAATGTGGAATTTAAAGGTGTTATCAGCATATAACAATAAAAAAAATCAGCTAACCCAAAAATATTTGGTATAAAACACAACACTTTAACAAAAACTGACAGATTCCTACTCTGTAATTGTAAGCTATTACAGGAGCTTCTTTCTCCAGGAGGCACACTGATGAAAGTCACATTATTGGACTGTGTCTCAAATATGTAACTGGAGCAGCTCCAGGCAGCAACAACATGAGGGGTTTTGTTTTTTTTCTGCTCCATTGATTACCCTTTTATTTTTTTCTGTCTCTATCTTGTTTTATGTCAACTTATCTAACTCATTTATCTCTACATACGAGCAGTCACATTACTTTAATTCGCCATAAACTACTTAGGGCTAAAATGAAAGCTAAAATAGTATTTGTTGATGTTTTTTATGATATTTTCTACCGTCTAAGATGTAGATGCTGTGCCTTAAGAACACAAACCACCTAGCAACCATGGCTGTTGCTATCATGAGGTCCATCAGAGAATTTGTCGTGTGCGGCTAATGGCTAACTATACACATATAACAGCATGGGCTAAATACAGATTTTATATGAAAAAAAAAGAAAAAATAGCTGTGTGGGCTCAGCTCCATTCAGTAATGTTCCAGAAAAATCAACTGTTTGGAGGGATAAGACTAAGCACAACAGATAAGGATGAGTTCAGTGAGAGTGTGAGAAAATTATAAAGATGGCTAACATACATTGTAAATCAATTTTAGTCTTAAGTCTTTGGCAGAGCCAGAACCATTCACATAACACCAATTCTGTGCAGAATTTTCAACATCAGCTCGAATGCTAGTAAAATTATCTCTAAGGAATGTTTCCCAAAGGTGTTTTTTGTTTTATGTTATTTTCTTTCTTCAGCACTGCAGTATGAATGACAAATTGTGGTCATTCATTTAGATATAGAGACTCCAAATTGGATGTGTACTGTAAAGCTAACCTGACAGTCAGGTAGCATCAGTATACTGGGGCTTCATTTTGTGGAGGTTGATTGCGGGCTATAGCAAGATGCAAGCATTTTTTTTTTCAAATACTGAGCATACAGGATGATAATAGAATGCAAGTAGAAAATAAAAAAATACAGGGAAGATTAACAACTGGTTTATTAAAATAACTCATTACAAAATAGTGCTGAGATTTTGATTACAATCTTGACACTTGAATGTTGGCAAACAGATACCATATTTTGGAGCTCAGGGTAGAAAAGCATGTAATCTAAACACATTTCAGAAAAATACTTTTTATTTACCTTTTTAACCTGTTTCAAATACAGTACTTTTAAAAAATATATATATTTAAAATTGATATCATTTTGGATTTCTATTGCATATAGCAACAGATAGTAGTGTGATCTCATGAGCACATGTGCCATCTCTCTCCAAGACACTCTCGAATTGTTGCTCTATATTACACTATACCATTTATATATTACACACTCGCTCGCACCCGGTTCCCAGGTGTGCCTGCAGCCTACAGCTCCCCTGTTAAAACACCAACTAATGGATTGGCCTTCTGGCTTCTGCCCCCCCGAGACTTGGATGGGCTCCAACATGCCTGTCTCTTCTTGTAAGAGATTATAGATTATAAGAAAAGTGAGAAGAGATGAAAGGAAGAAAGCGTGAGGTAGTGAAATGGGAAATGTAAAACTCAAGACAGAGAGAGATGGAATGAGAGAACAAAAGAATGGCAATAAAATAAAAAGAAAAAAAATCATGGAATGTTGTGCTAGATGGGAAGGGGAAAAGAGCTGAGAGAAAGAGAAGAAGAGAAGAAGAACAAGTTGCATCTAGAGACAACAGTGTGATGTTACATGAGAGAAAAATCATGAGGGGAACCTGCAGGGAACTGAACTAAACAAACAGCTACTTTGCAACCAGCAATAAGGATTTTTTCCAACAGGTGCAGTAATACTGATAGCACCTGTCTGTCATCAAGAGGCAGCAAAAAACACATTTTTTATAACACTTTATCTTAAAGCTAAGTTAATGTCTCTACTGTAACTGTAACCGTAAAATTTTACATTTCTGTGCAGTAGGCAACTGAGTGTAACACATGATTTCAAACTGTTTGCTTGGCAGATGCTCCAAAACTTGCTGCTTAACAACAACAGCTTTAATGCCTTTTAGACTTTATGTTCAAATAAAGTGGAATTGCCAAATTACTTAAAAACCAGAGCTTTCTACAAGCACCTGAACATACTATCATCAATTTAAATGCCCAAATATTTATTGTTTATTTTTATGCAAGAGATAACCTACTCCTGCAAAGATTCAAGTCTCTGCAGTTATCTTGATGTTAAAAAAAAACACATTGAAAAAATTATATTGTGCCTTGCTTAGCGGTGTAAAATACATGTGGTTTCTAGTTTAGGGTCTAAATACTAAAACCCCACCACTTAATCCTGCCCTAAGGTCTATTTGACTGCATAATGGCTAAATAAAATCTACCTGTGATTCTCCATCTTCCCATCCACAGACAGACTGGACTTTGCAGAAGTATAGAAAATACATCAGTTGAGTCCTGCACTTCTTAAAAAACCTTCAGTTACAATATGTTCATTCTCCTAATTTCATTATTTGGCTCTATAAAACATACACCAGACACAAACATGTTTTTGTATTTTCCCATTAGCAGGGTAACAGTGGGCGTAGTACTGTTAGAAATGCAGTGTGCCGCCGCATAATTGGAAAACAGGCATTTATTGGTTCCATGTAGACGCCTTTTGATGGGCAAGCATTATTTCATTTTAATTTCATTTTTTTATATACTCCGCTTTCACAAGATCATCCACTTACTAAGTTTATACATGGCTTTGTATGTCTTATGAAGCAGTCGTTAATCCCCCTCCAATGACAAAGAACATTAGCATTAGCATTAACATTATGGTTGCCAAAGGATAAAAAGCATTTCTGACTGCTGTTCTGCGAATTATGTTCAATTCTGTTGACTATAAAGAAAGTACTTGCAGAAAGGAAAGTATTCAATTAAATGGTTTTCATCAGCGTTTTGTTCCATTATAGAAAATCAAGAATGAACATGCTGAAATCTAATATACTATCCTGTAAAGCCTCCAGTCCCACATTTCTCATCTCCTGCTGTTTCTTCCGATGATCCCCAACTCTTTTTTTTTGTTTGTAACACACAAGACACCCTCCAGGAAGTCATGTGACTGTGTGTTTATGTCGATGACATGTGGGCAAACCAGTTGGATTAGAGACTTAGAAGCAAACACTGATAAGAGCTAAATGGCTTAAATGTGTTTTCATAAGGGCAAGGTAAGCGTGTTTCTACAGCTCTGCTTTGACGCAGACATGGAACACAAAAATTAGTTCATTCAAATTTCTTTCTTTTTATTGCCCTCCATCATTTTTATTGTTGTTATGGTTTCCTTGCATTGGACAGTGACAGACCAGGTCAGTATTGGCTGTCATCACAGTTAACACCTGTCCAAACATGTCTTCAGTGCTGTATCACTGAAAAGTTAATTTCCTGTAAACTCATATGTGCACACAAGATTACAGAAACAGACCTTTGGGATACACACTGCACTGCTCAGTAAATGAAAGTTGTCAGTTTCTGCTAATGGTGCATGATTACGTTACTGTTCTTTCAAATGGAAAAGTTTGACATTTTCAGTCAGGTGAGTCAGATGAGATAAATACCTCTCACATCTGTCTATAACTGTAGGTAGCTGAACACTGCTTAGCATTAAGTGTGGAAACAAAGGTGAAAAGCCAGATTTAATCCATGTGAAGGTCACAAAATTCACCTACCAGAATATATTTAGCTCAAACTGTACAAGCTACAACCAACCATTTCTTAGTTGGGACCAGAAACTTTCTCAAGTTTTTGCTGGTTGCCTGGAAATTTGAAATAGCCAAAAAGTATTTCATTATATACCCCTCTGTAAACTAATTGCCTGTTTTACACTTTGGTGAATGTACAGATTTGACTAGTGAAATAAAAACCTTCAGAGTTGCTAATGGGAAGATTCTGTTAGCTGTTCCCACCCATTTCCAGTCTTTGTGCCAAGATGCTAGGCAGTGCAAACCAGGCTGCTCGCAATAGCTTCAGATTGAGATTGGTCTTAATCTTCTTGTCTGACTCTCAACAAAAAAAAGTTTCCCTGTCGGAACATTTCCCAAGATGTCAGTATGTAAATAGGGTTTTTATGCATAAAAAAAGAACCTGCCTTATGTTGAGTAACTAGATGCTACCCTGTGAAATTCATCAAACAAGACAAAACAGGTTTAAAATTATTGTCTGACCCTATGATCTCAGAGGAGGGACAAAGCTATTATTGTTTCCAGAAGAGACCAAGTTATCACATTGTTGTTTCTAATTACTATTATGCTAATGACTGCTATTATTGCAAAAAAAGAAGGGTGGATGGGGAAAATCAATGTTTATTTAATTTCTAAACTAACTGCAGGCCATTCGGGAAATGTGCTATTAGAGTAGATGATAAACACACTCATTGAAATGGCCAGATTACTGTTATGTGGCTGAAATGAGGCTAATAATAACGAGGGCAGCAATCACGTTTAGACAAGCACTAACTCCCACCCACAGAATGAAATCTAAAGAGAGCAAACATACATGCCTGGATGTGCAAACAAAAACACATGCATGCAAAACATGATTAGGTACTCACGTGTTTTGACAGATTGGCACTCTTCGAGTCGACATCATACCTAAAGAAAAAAGAAAAAGGGAGCGAGAGTAAGAAGCGATGGAGGGTGACAGGAGCACAGCTGGGAACACTACAGGGATTATAGATGGAGAAAATCAGTAATGGGGCCAAGCAGCTTGTCACTGACGATCTCACCAGAGGCTCTCAGTGTTTCACTCCCCAGCATCGCAGGCTCACAGGCATTCTCCTTTAAACTGTCTTAAATGGACTAATTGGCAGACAGCATTTAACTGTTACAATACAGATGTTTGTGCATGTGAAAAAAAACAAAGAAAAAGCAAAAAATACTGTGTTAGTCAGTTATTTTAAGAAATAAAAAAGTGTATATATTCCATTACTGTATTTATTCCTACATTCCGCTTGCAGGTCTCTCTCACATGCAATACTTGCAGAGATAAAAAATTTGTCCAGAAATGGCCCCTCCAGTGCAGAGGCCTCTTTAAGAGATAGAAAGCAATCAGACAAGCCATTCACTCAGCAATTTGAGGTCATTTCACAGTTCAGGTCATTTCACCCACCACTGAAAATGGATTGGCCTTTGTTGGGTGAAGAAATGAGGGGCTATTTTGTTATTTTGAAGGACTATTCAAGAAAATGTACATCCTGCATGTGCTTGTATGTGTATATGTGCATGTGAGTTTTGAACATTGTGTGCTTAGGGTACTAAGTTGATCTAAATCCAAAGCATTACTGTGTATTCAAAATGATAAAAAACACTTACGTGATATTCTATCAGGGTCTACGACTTTTTTTGAGTGTCTCTACCACCTAATGTCTGGTGCACCAGTGAGGATTTTAAAATCTTAACTGATTTAAAAATGTGAAGGATCACAGAGATAGTGACAAATTTAGCTGCTTTTTAATATCTTAAGTGAAGGAAAACACACACCTGAGGATTCAGTAAAGACACAGGAGCACACACTTAGCTTTTTAATGATTTAAGAGAAGCGATACCAGGGATTTGGGAGTTTATAGAAACTTTCCTAGCCCAAGGTGACTAAAATAAAAAGGTAAACATGGAGGTCTGTTGTTGTCAGCTGGTTGCACCTGTGTGGACTATGTGTTGCAATGGGGAAAAAAGGCCTAAACTCTTACAAATCCCATACTTCCTAAATAAACATGGCTTTGAGACACCATGTTTCACTGTAAATGTATGAAACTGAATTATTGAAAAAAAATATTTATATATTTCATCAACAAAAAAAAATTAAGCTTTTGAAAGTCATTTCTCTTACATCAGGCTCAGTCATTCACTACAATCTATGACCTTATGAAGAGACAAGATAAGAGTCTAATGTCATGCTTGCAGCTCAGTCTAGCTCTACATTAGCACAGTAAAATGCTCAGATTAACAAGCTTAATTGCTCACAATTATAATGTTTGCATGTTGATGCACCTTATTTTTGCATGTTATGTACTTCTATTTTGTTAAGTAGCACAACAATTGAGATTAGGCTGATGGATTTTATTAGTCTTGCTATTAATTGGTAGTTAACCAAAACAACCAAACACATTATTAATGGAGACTGAGACTCTCAGAGCTCTCAGATATGCAAAGTGAAGTCTTGTAATTCATATTAAAGGAATATATAACTATTTTATAACCTCTGCTCTGTAATAGTTTTTTGCATGGATTCCATCTCCATTGGCCCGAGGGAGGGAACACTCTCTCATCTGCTATCATCTCAGACTGTGTTAACTTCTGCAAGCTTGCAGCACCAGCTATCCTACGGCTGTTTGACCTGAGAGGAGCAGCAAGCTAGGTCCACACAAAACACATACACATGCAAACACAGTCACGGCACAAAGCACATGCAAGTTTCTCCAAAACTGATGCACACACTGAATGATACTAGCAACAACAAACATATACACATAGAAAAACCAACAAAGGGCAGTGTGCTGTTTTGTCTGTTAGATGCTCAGTTTCATTCAGAAAACCACTCAAGGGACAGTGAGCACAGAGGCATGCACTCATACATTTATCCAGCCACTTAGACAAATGAGATGGCAATGACAAAAATGCAATTAAAAGTCCTACACAGTCTACATTTGTACATTTTTAGAGAACAGAAAAAGCAGGTTAATGTCAGTCCACTTATGTGTGATAATACAGTACATACTGGGTCATAACATGGTGTGGTACACAAGTGGCCTAAGCAGAGTAGATATGAAAGGTTAAATGCTTCTCTTTCCCTGAAGGAAATCTGTCCACTCCTGTATCACACCTACCATCCTCTGGAACCCCAGTTGTCATGGTTACTATTGCTAAAATGCACACACAGCCATAAAGAAGTGCACGCACATGCACATTACACTGTCACTATGGCCAGACACAGTACACAGGAATGCACACACGAGACACACACACATGGGTTTTGCTTCAGTCTCAGAGTGTCCACCTGGCTCTGTGACACTTCTCATGTGACATGACTATATGAGCATGTGTTGTGACAGGGCAGCCAGCGAGAACACTGAGAAACTAGTACGGGTATAGATAATCTGGAATACTACGAATACTAAAAGAGAGACATGACCAACAGAAAGAATTATTGAATTATTGAGTCAAATTGACAATATTGTAATTTTTTTGTGGAGTTTTTGTAAAGAGGAACGTAAGTAGTTACAAAGATAGATGACTGAATCTGTAGTGGGTGTAGAGTAAACAAGTTAGTGCATTAATGCACTGAAGTATTAATGCATTTTTTTAGAGTGTATTTATAAATATATATACTATTGCAACACTAAATAGAAAATGTGTTTGCAATTAGGCAAAGATAACTGCTAATTGCAATTAGACAATGATAACTGCTTATACAGGTGCAGCTACAGAAAACAGAAGTACAGAAACCCCTACACATAAATATAAACATACCTCCACCCACACCCATATGCACACTGTTGTTTCTGCCACGTTCTCTCTCTCCTCACTCACAAATGCACACAGCCTTTGCAGAAACACTAACTAATCTTCAGAGTCTAACTTTCGGATCCCACTGGGGTTGTCTGTTCAGCTCTCCAGTTCATAGATTATAATATAATTAGCCTCCACCTTAATAAAATAAAGCCACTAAAATCCAGCCTGTAATGCAATCTGAGAGCAAATTGAGAAAGAAAATCCCCTCACCTACAGGCAGTCTGGCGGCTTAATAAATCTAAGGACAAACTGTCTCCTATAGATAGCATCTCACGCTTCTTTGCAAAGGAATCAAGTGTACTCGATCGAATGCAGAGATTTGATTCTTGCTTTTAAGGCTTGTATAGTTTTTACACTTCTTTGTGGCTAATTTGGGTAAAGTACTTAGAGGTAAGCATGTAAATTAAAAAACTGGTCAAAAAATTGGCAGTAAAATTAACAAACATACCAATACTAGTGTTTTGAGATCAGCCAATATAAAGAGCATACCGGTGCATCTAAACAAATTAAGCCAGTCCCAGTTAAATGCACTTCTGTGTGGTAGATCTCTGTCTGGTAGTGTCAAGGTAAAACAGGAAGATTTGTCCCTGATTAACGGATGAAAAAATAAAAGATTTATGTAAGAAAATATCTAAAATTAAGCACTAAATTAAGTTGTTTGCAAGAAGTGACATTTTTTAAAGACATTTTCACAGATTTCTCTGTGTATTTTTTATAGCAAATGAAGCCCTTGTTACTGTTATTGTTTTATAATAAGCCAGTATCAGGACTGAATACTAATGGAGTGAAGCATGCATTGTTCAATCTACTTAACCTTCATGACATTTATGTAAATTGACAGAAAGGGAGTAGAGTAGGAAACTGTGCTGCATGCCAACAGTACAGTAAAAAACAAAGAACTAAGATAAAAAATGTCATATATGTAGCTCAAGCATAAAATAATTTTAATACTGAATAATGAATTGTTTTGCAGGTGACATTTGGAGCCTCTCCAAGCTTCAATGAAGGCATTGTTGATGATTAAGAAACTAATATTGTGAAAGATACTTTCAAGAAAAAGCTTTTCACAGATCAACTCCATAACCTGAATTATAATTTAACATTGCAATATATATTATACCATCATTGACACACACGGAAACAAACACACAGGAGTAGGCATTACTTACAAGTCAAATCGAAGGTTCTGTCGCTCTTCAAAAAAGTAGTCCAAAATGAATTTCCGCACGAAGTCTGGGTTTAGAGTGTTGTCAATCACCTCTGTTCTCCCAAACTAAACAAAGGAAGGCAGATAAAAGACAGATAAGTATTTTTTTAGGAAGAATTGCTATAGTTTTCTTCAATTTATTTTTGCTTTTGAAAATGTTGGACCACAAAAGAGTTTGATAACCCAAACCTATTCAGTGTAGATAGCTATGATTATATAACCACTTGATCTGTCATTTTTAAATGGCTACAGCTCACAAAACCTTAAAACTTTGCCATTAGTGCACCTGTAGTTTATACAAGCACTTTGTGAAGTTGCAAAGACTCATGTGGATAACTAATCATCAGCATTTTTTTCCCTTAGACATCAGGGGAGCCTTTGGTCACAGTAGATTATGTACAGCTTTAGTGTAATGAATGCAGAGCAGCTGAAGTATCAAGTCAGTGGGGGTCAAGTGGGCCCCCGGTTTGGCATTTAACTTAGCCTATTAATAATGCATGCAGATGATGGGCTACTCACAACTATGAATAACTGTGAATGATTGGGGCCGCAAGATTTGCCCTTTCATTTACATTCATGAATATGTATTACTATGAAACACACAGGTTATGGCATAACAGTCATACAAGAGTGAACACATGCTCATCAAGCAGTGTAAGGCTGGTTGTGTCTACAAGCACAAACACAGCAGGGTTTCCTACCCTATTTAGTTAATAATTACTTCAGATATATTCATAAAATTAACTAGACCTTTAATAACACAATTATTCATATATTTCGTGGGCAAAGATCTTTTTAAGCCTTAGCTGTACAAAAACCTTTGTATAAAGTGAAACTGTTTGAGAGTTAACACACCGTGCTAAGATGGTGAACTAGTACTACTCCTGTTGAACATTAGCAAACTAAGCATTGTCATATAGTCCTGCAAAGCCAGCCCTGCTTTGTGCTTTGACAGCGCTGGAGAAGGAAATCTGGCTGCACTCACTATCAATTTGCTACTGGGGAAAAAAAAAATGCTCTAGCTTGTTTGCATTTCTTAAAGCTAATTAAAATAGTCTCTGGCAGCACAAAGCCAAGATTCTGAAAACAGTAACACACAAATAGCAGAAAGGAAAATGACGTCTAAAATTGTCCCCCAATGGCAGGCTTTCAACCACAATCTAAGTCGTGTGAGTCAGACTAGCATCGTTATTGTGAGCATGATAACATATTGATATTAAGCATGTAGCTTTTAGCACCACTGTACACAATTAGAGCTGCTAGCATTGCTGCTGACCCTTGTTTTTTCATCTCTAGCCACATAAATGACTAAACATATTAAGTACATATAAAGACTGTAGTAAAATGGATCATGCAAAAGGACCAGATTGAGAAGTCTCTTTGAATGTTTTGATGCTTGTTTCTACTTTGTGTATTTAAAGATTCAAAGATACACACTTACCTCTCTCCATTCCCTGTTGCCCATGCCTTGCGTGTAGAGAACACATACTGTGAAGAACAGAGACACATAACATAATAACGTACCATTAAAGATCATTAGCCTTAACATGCCAAAACCCATGCTTATATCCATAACAACTGCAGCACGGGCTTTTACCTCTACTTTTTCTCAATTATTGATATACTGGACCTTAAAACTACTTGATCATTGTCTAAGAGGAGTTCTGTTTACAATCATACTTTGAACTGGTGGCTACCAAGAAAAGAGAAATATTAATTTCTCTAAAAAACAAACAAAAAAACTTAAATGCATTGGCACTGGATCCATCATTGTACTAATGAACTATAAATTCACATATTTGTTAAAAAAAAAAAAAAAGAGAAATAAAACAACATCAAAGTATCTGAAGTTTTATTCATGAAGCCCGCCATATATATTATATTCCCATCTTCAGATGGTGAAAGACATCATTTCAGGTCATTATGCAATTTCCGAAAACAAGACAACTCACTAAAAGGCAAATTACGGAACACACTTATAGTACACTTCATTTTTGGAGGCTTTTGATGTTCTTGTAACACATGTGACAGAAGGCTACGTGTTATATTGTGCATGTACAAACCCAAACACAGACACACAAGATATTTGGGGTCATATAAACACAGAAAGATTTAAGCCAAAAATAGAAGAGCAAACTTTGGATTCTTCCCGGTATATCAGCTTATGTTTTGAAGGCTTATGTATTATTTTTCTTTTTGAATCACTGCTCCTCACATTTTAAAAAGGTGTTTTTATCCAGGATTCGCCTATGTTTCTAGTATTTGTTTTCTTGTTTCTTTTCCTCCTTTGTCTTTTTTAGCCCTGTCAGGCTGGTTCATATCAGAGGACCTAAGACCCTGTGCTCAGCATAATCACAAGTGCCACTCAGCACAAGAGCATGTCAAAATGCATGGCTAAAGCCTGAGCTCCTTCCTCCTCCTCCACCTCCTCCATCATGTAAATCACTGTCATCCTCATCATCCTGTTCATCACTGCCATCAACATCATCTTAAGTCCCTTTTAACCAATGCTGCTGTATATGTGCTGACATATATGTTTTCAAAGATAGCATGTGTGTGTGCGTGTGTGTGTGAGTGTGTGTGTATTGGAGAGTCATTGTAGAGCACCAACGGACACTGTGATATAGTAATCCCAAATTCAAACACAATGCAAGATAACAAACATGGTCTTTGATAACAACAATAATTTCATTTCTTTTCTAATGGCTTTAAAATTGCCCTTTACTTTGTTTTCCTGAAACTCTAAACACCTACTCACATGGACAATATTATTCAATGTGCTGGATCAGTGTAGGAAAGTAAGCAACATGTTTGTGATTATTTAAACAATGCCTTGAGTCTCAAGTAAAGTTAATTTTTTTTTTTAAGTGTCTGCCTTCCTGTTCTGGCACTAAATCAGCACTGTAATGGTTTTTAACAGTTCAGAGAGGAGAATTGCAACCCATTCTTTGAATCTATAGACAGAAGCTTCTTGGTCTCATGCATTAGTCAGACTTGCCTGTAGTGGAGCTCACACATTTAGAGAAAAAAAACCCACACTTACACACATAAGAAAGTGACTCACGACTACATACGGCAAAAGACAAGACCTTCTTTATGTCCCTAATTGATTCCTCACTCCTACACATTCCATTTGTTCCCCTTATATTCTACATTTTTCTCATTTGTTGCTGTCTTTTTAAACCCTTTTTTCTTTCCCTTTTGCCACCGCACCTTTCTGACCTTACCTCTCATTGTGACTTTGGGCTATATAAAGAAAATTAGAATTTCCTTCCATCACTTCCATTCCCTTTATGCTTATGTGGTGTCCTTCTATATATACAGAATATGAAGCTCAGAAACTAAAAAGCCAAGAGCTCAGATCTATCTATTAAACAGATACCATACCAAAATCTTAGACAGAAACAAAAACTCGCCCCCAATAGCTGATAGACAGACAGACAGACAGACAGACAGACAGGTGGTGGGTCTTACTTGGGTCTGATTTGGAGAAGGTGTCCCTGTCCAGCAGGTTTCTGTGGAGAAACAGAAGGTAATCAGACACATAGAGAAAGGAAAACATTTGTCATCCAAATGTGGCAGTGAATGCATTTTAACACAAAGACTATTAATATACTCTATATATTTGTGAGTCAGCACATTGACCATCACACAGCATCTAAACGATCCCTGTGAAACTCCCTTCTAAACTGTGAAAAGACAACAACTTTAACAAATACTGGATTTACCACAGCTTTACAAGTCTCTGAAGAGAAGATCAGATGTAAATCGACATGGTAAAAGTGGCAGGGATGCACTGTAAATGTATGTATGCGTTGTCTAAATAAATACAGACATTTGCTGCCCAAAATAATTAGATTAGAGTTCAGTTTTGACTTTCACTGCTCTTTGAGACTTAGCGTCATACACAGTAATGGCTTTTCCGTTAACACTAACTGTGTGATTCTGCTGTTTCTGTGTTATAGCTTCACAAAAGATTTTATTTATATTTATTTTCTGAAGTAGCTTCTTCCTGTTTGAACTGAAGAGACAAGCTTTTCTCTCCTAATTGTAAGCCTCTATGCTCAGAAGGACAGTTGGTTAGTTGAACTTTTCAGCCCTTTTGTACTTTGGGTTGTTTATCCTTTTATTTTTGTACATGGAAGCAATAAACTGTGTTTTTCTGCTGCTACTGAAACACACATAAAGGTATCAAAGAAGGTATGTCAGTGTGGATTCCCCAAAAAGCCATATCAGTTTCATAATCAGGTTGTTTTCACAATTGTTTAGTATGCTTGTTTTAATAAAATTCCTGCTGCAAGCTTTAAAAACAAACATTGACTAAATCAAAGTCATGTGTAAATGAAATCAAACAGATGCAGGCTATAGTTAATGCATGTGCTGAAGTTGCATTTTGTGCTGTTTTATTTGAAGTATTTCCTTTGTTTTAATGAAGGCTGAAAAGCAGTAGAAGTGCTGTTGTTCTGGTTTGAGCCTCAGCTGATGTTTGTCATAAATTTTCTAATCTATAATAAAATTTAATTCTGGAGACCATACCCACTCATCCCCTGTCTCATTTATTCTCATCCAGTCATCTTAGCAAAGGGGCTGACATTGCCTGTCACATGGCCACATATAAGCACGTTAGCTAACTAGCAAACTGAAATGTCTGAGTGGGCACTTAAATGAAATATCACATAAACATGCATTGGCATTGCTGGATTTGTGAACAATTAGAAAAAAAAATAGAATTTCACCACCATTATCTGAAAACTATGACAGATAATAGATTGTACAAGGATTGCTCCGACAGGTTGGCATTTGGAAAAATAGGAACCAAAGAACCTTCAACCTTGAATCTTAATTTCCACATTAAGCAGAAAAACTGACGCGTCTGTCAACAGCACAGACCTAAAAACAAAAGAATTCACATTTGAGCCCAAAAAAGTATGTTCTCAAACAGCTTGGCAGTCCTTCCCTCACAAACCAAACTGTGCTCGGGTCACCCAACTAGGCTTGGAGTGGTTTTAATTTACATCCTGACTCTTTATCTATGGGTGAGAGATTTTATGGTTCTCATTTCATGCTTTATAAACACCAGGTCTAAGATCATATTCTCTGTGACGAGTGATATACTGTGTACTTCTCTGTCTCAGAAAACCACTGCGTTTCAGCCAAAACATTAATAAAATCTGGTCAAATTTATGCGCCTCAAGGAGAGGAAGGAGGAGTATTGGAGAAAAATAAATGAGACCTTGGCATTAATTGTGATTTGTGAATAATTAGATGAAAGACTATGGTGATGATGATGATGGCACCTAATGCTTTTTAGAGGAGGGTTTTGTCAATGAGTCTAAATTAATAAAGCAGGTTCATAGGTCCTCGATGAGATTTCTTTCATCTATTTAACAAGTCCAAACATTTCCTGGTTGCAGAAAAGGCATTAAAACGTGGGTAATGCTTCCCGTCATCTTTTTGAAATGCAGGGATTTTAAGAGGCTTTTAGATCTTTTTGATAAAGCTCTGAAACCATCACTAGCTGGAGAGTACTCAGGCTGCAAGCTGGTTTTCAGGACTTTGTATAGTCTATTGAACTATAGCTGTAATTTCAGCGCATCCTCAGATGTCTCACTATATCTCTCTGTTCCTGTCTGTACTTCAATCTCTTTTTCTTGTGTAAACGCATCAACACCACCTATGGTATTTTCATCCTGTCTCACTGTCTTGTGCTTGTTCTCATAACAAAGAAAACACCTCTAGTATCCAGTCAGCCCTTCCTGTTTCTTCAAAGACTTAACTTGTCACTCATTTGGGAAGTACTATTGATATAACATCACTTAAATGACGATGATGATTTGTGTCACTATTAAAAACATTTTAAGAAACCTGACGCTGTTATTTGTAGCACTTAGCTCAAGTCGCGTGTCCTAGGTAAGTTAAAGTGTTTGAGTTTGCTCGTATAATCCAAAGACACACACAACAGGTGCTCTAAAGACTCAAATTACCCATAGCTGAGTGCCTGTCTATTTGCTTTTTGTGTTGTCTGTCCACAGCAATAAAAAAACTTTTGGACACAATAATCCAACTAAGATGTTTGCAAAACCCTTTTAAAGGCTTTCAGATCAAACTTCTCTTTACACGCTGTATAGTTCAGCCTATCTAATGACTGACTTAGATTTACTAATGGAGTTCCTCCCTTAGTAAGTCAATATGTAGCTGATTATTGATTTGATTGCTCTCAAAAAGCTGACCACTTATCATTTTATATCATATCATATCGCTTATCATATTACTGATAGCTAAAATGACTAATTCTGATAAAACTGCTTCTTGGTCACCTGACTAGAGCTCTATACTAGGACACACTGCTTGATGAAATGATAAAATTAATTTAAAAAAATGACAAGTGACACACAGCAAAATAATCAGTTGAACTCCATTTAAAATTTGTCTATTTTATTCACTTACACAAATACAAAGATCTGTGGTTATCTAAATATGAATTTTCCAGTACCAAAGTGGATTACCGTGCTTCAAAATATGGCTTTTGTGTCATTGACTTCTATTTTTAAACACACATAAATGAGCCACATTGCTGTAATGGGGTACGGGCATTGTACTTTATATGAGCCAATCCTACATGCTGTACACCATCCTGCTGTCATGTGGGTAAACACTCACTAGCAAAACAAATCTGCATCAATCTATGCTTGAAAAAGTCCTCCACAAGACTCTGCTATGACTAAAGTTATTTTTTAGCACGGACTAGTCTGATGTTTACTTTCTCAATTCATTGATTTAACATTTAACCAATGAAGTGTCAGAAAAAATCAATTCAAATTTCCCAGTTCAAAATGATGCATTTATGTGTCTTGTTTTATCCAACCAAAAATCCAGAATACAAAGATAATAAGTTCACAATTTTAAGACAAAGTGTAATCAATATTTTTAGAAGCTGTAGATTAGCTTTCTGTTTACTAACTAATTTTCATTGCAGCTTTTAAATGTTTGTAATCTTCAAGGCCTACGTGTTGAGCCCTTCTAAGAGAAATTAAGAAAAGTATTAAAATCTTTTTGTTAAGATGTATGTCCTCAGAAGGAACCAATGAATCGAGATACCGAGCAAAGAGATGTAGATTTTTGTCTTGGGGATTTAGAGAACAAGGAGAGTACGCAATAATAACCAGTCTACACATTTAAGTGTGCCCTTATGTGGACATTAGGCACAATAATAGCAAATAACAGACAAAATCTAACCAATCAGAATTAAGCAAACTCTGGCGCTGCTTAATATACCATATTAAATGACTCACTTTGTGCATAGACTGTGGGAAATCCCAAGATGTATGCATTTTACGTGAGCTTCTTCAACATTTAGCTAACCCTTTAACTTGTGTACACAACAATAAAGAATTTTTCCAGCCCATCTGTTGTCAGTATGGAAGGAGCGAAGGTGAGCAAATATATCACACCACTTTCACCATCGAAAACCATCTGTGAGTAAACCAAGATATCAAAAATCAATGCACGCCTACATGCTAGAAAATACAAACACTCCTACATAATGTGGCACCATCTGGCTGGTGGCTGGGCGTCATTTCCCACTCTGAGTAGGGGGTACAGTTAGGGACACAAGTTAAAATACACTTTCCCCCTTTGAGAAACAATTTGAGGCTCTACACTCTACTGACTGGCTGCTGCTCAAAGCACATCACACATGGTGGCACTCCAAATGGGCTGCTGGGCTCCCCCTGCGTGCGTGTTGTGTGTGTGAGTGTGTGCATGAGTGTGTTTTTGTGCGTCTGTGTGTGAGCAAGACACGTTTTCAGGATTTCCACTTCAGAGGATAATGTGAATGAGTCATGGCTCTCTCTCTCTTTCTCTCCCTCCTTCCCTCTTTTCATCCAGAGGCAGGCAGCGGAAAGCTAAAAGCTGCCATCCGCGTCAGAGAGGGGTCTGCTGAAATAAAGGTGCCACACTAAAATAGTATTAGTATTTTTAGCGGAGTGTTTCCTACAAACATTATAATCTCATACTACTGATGTCTGATTTGGATTTGATTCCTTGTTTGGTCAAATAAACGACAGTAAAATCAATCTACTCACAGAGCAATCGAGAATAAAAATCAATTGAGTATTTGGCTATTAGGATTTAAAAAAAAGAAATACTAGATCTAAAGGCAAAGTAAAGAATTCATTTGTTTCAAAACAATATTGATTTCTCTTATAGATTTTGCTAGAGCTTTCAGCTTTGGCATGCTAAGATGCGGCCTTTTTCTTCTTCCATTCTTCCACACAAAAACATAGCCTTTGGCTTTTCTGCTGGCATTCACTCTCACTGCTGTTGTGTGCATGTTCATTCACACAACCAGACATTCTTAGTGCATCCTCTCTATGCAATGCACTTGCCATTTGATCTTTTATTTGATAGCATTTATCCCTCTCTCTTCCAATTTGTCACCATGTCTCACTAAAGACCACTCTGAAAAATATGTTAAAAGTTTTACCTTTGCCTATAATAAAACATGAATGTGCTCAAGTTTTACCAAGTTGGTTTATTTAAGGTGGCAGCTGCCGAGATGAGCTTTTCATTTTCTAATTAATTTCTTACACAGTACATGTGGCTGTGCTACAGAAGATATAACACATTTAATTAAAAAATGTGACGGTGTATCTTTATTATAAAATCAATTTCACCACGAGTCACCACTGGTATCACCTAAGCTATCACACAGTACCATCTTTAGGGTTAATGCATAGCAAAACTGTCTAATAAAAAACATTTTTTTCCCAAGTTTGAGGGATTGTATTTTTTTTTTTGAGATAAATTAAAGTTTTTCTTTATGGGTTGAAAAAGTCCCTCTTTTTCTTAAAATAATGAAAAAATTAAAACAACAATAACTAGGGGGGTGGATTACCAACCTGGGTTGGTAAGATAAATAAAGATGAGAACAACAAAATGTGTAAATGTAACTTATACTAAACCAAGGTCGACAAAGTTAAAGGTAAATACATAAAACTCACGAAACATCAATCAAGCAACGTTTTAATTACATATTTAAAACGCATTCACTTCTACATCTCACAAAGGAAATTACTATTCATGTGCACTTTGCATGTGCGCAACTTTTCTCCTGTGTGTCAACTCAGCCCTAAACATATAGAAACATTAATCAAGCAAAACACACCTTCAGCTTCACCAACACACTAAGTCATTGCTGGGTTTGCCAGTGCTGATCTCAGATCTGATTTAAGCATCTACTTGCCATCAAACCATGCTTTCTCCTGCCCTGGGGATAAACTATACCAGTTCAGTTTACTGTCATTCTGAATAACATGCCTCCTCTGACAGCTGTCAATTACAGCAGCAGGAAGTAGGAAGTGAAATATGAAACCAGAAGGGCAGTAAACACAGACACACACACATATGCTCCTTATTGTAATTTGTTTTCTCCATCTTCTGACAGAGTTGATAAAGGGAGGGAAGAAGTAGGGGAAAAAGAAAAAAAAGGCAGACAGAAAGGCAACATCTTCAACTGCTGAGAAAACTCTCTCATCACATGAAAGCGAGGTGGAGCTTCAACATGGGGTCAAAGATTTGGGGTTGTCTCTCCTTTTCTTCCACACTCGCACATTCATACACAAGCTGGAAACACATCTCTGCCTTTTCTCACGGGGGAGAGCCACACAATAACGGCAGTATGGGGACAGTAACCATGGAAACAACTGACGGCCAATCGGGGTCACTTGACTGACAGCTTTGTGTTGTTTTTCTACTCGACTCGATGAGCAAGAGGTGCTATCCGTGCCATGGAATTCGTGACGCTCACCTTTCCCCAGTTTTCCTCCTCCCTCTAGCTTTATCCTTTTAGCCACTTTCTTCCTTTTTAAATTTATTTTCCTCTTTTCCCTTCTCCCTCATCTCCTCTTCATCCTTTTTTCCAGTCCCTGTTTTCTCTCACCTCTATTTTTAAATTAATGAATACATCCACTGTGCCTTCTGGCCTAGCTTGAGAGTTCATGTCCCTGATACTGTTACCTTGACTACACAACAGTCACCCCCTTCTGGACCCTAACAACCCTCTTGCTTCAGATATGAATTGGGTTTTTAGCCCACATAGAGGAAAAGAGAGTGGTGAAAGTATTATGGAAGAGTAAGAGAGGTAGAGAAAAAAAGAAAGAGAAAGGGAGAAATGAAAAAGGAGCAACAATGTAAAATCTCAGGGTTGAGAGTAAGAAAAAGTACAGGTGTTGAGTCAGAGTTATTGAGAGAGAAGAGAAGCGAGCGGTCTAATTAGCCATCCAAAACTCTGCAAGAGCACCAAGCGGGGGCTTTTGTGTGTGTGTGTATAGGGACTGTTTCCTAAGCTGCTCTGTTTCTGTTGTTATGGACTTAATTTGGAGTCCAGGCTAAACCATGCACAGCGAGAAAGTTGAGAGGGAGAGAGTCAAAGAGGAGGAGGCTAAAAAAGGTACACAACACAGAGATGACGAGCATAGAGGCTGTGGCTAAAGCCAGTGCTTTTTCCAGTTTAAATACTGACCAAGGTTAATTGTTGTGGTAATGAATGTAATTAATTAAATAATACAAATGAAAGTCTGCCAAGTTCAGTTCAGTAGATGATGTCATCTCACATTTTGAACCACATTTAATTTATTCTTATGGATTTTTGCTTTTAAAGGTATTTCAAAATGTTTCTCTGTGTCATTATCCTCCTGTGCATAAATGTACAGAACAAGTTGAAGTGACCTACTGTGAATGCCTTTGTTTGGTTTTGGCACATCACTCTAAAATAGGAAGCAAAATGGTTTCAGGCAGGTAAACAAGCAATCTTGTATAATAAAGAGTATAATAAAATGTTTTTATAAATGTTGTTAGTGACTCATAGGCGAAGCAGTAAACAAAACTTTTCTTTACAGTTTGATCTGAACTTGGAGAATTGCACTTAAGTATTTTTTATGCAACTTTGAACTGATCATTCACTACATCTAAGAGAGAAATACTGCATAATAGTCAGTTACTTTTCTAATTAAGTAAACTTTTTAATGACTAAAAATCTAATTAAAACAGACTATTGATTCTGTTACATCTCTGTCTTATTATTTTTGCATTTATGTAGCTTTATAAATAAAGCTTGCACATTGTTTACAGTGGAAAACCCTCTAAGGGCAGCTTGATCATTTACAAAAACAGTTTCTTTGTGTTGATGAAAAGAAAGATGATTGATGATGAGAGTCATTCTTTCTGTTCAGATTCAGGTCATCTGACTTGTTTTAATAAGAGGTGTCATTTATGAGCTGGCGTTTATTTTAATGCTTGTTTTTTTTTTTCTTATCAGCTATCTTTATGACATAGACACGCCTCACTCTTGTGTGGAAACTCTGGTAATTTCCCAACCATTCCAGCTCTCCTCCTACAGATGTTTCATAACAAAAACTTGCTGCTCTCAAGTTCCATTCATGCTGTGCTGTCTTTAAATCACATATCTTCTTCATAAGCCTTTAATTATTCTCCACTTCTTTCACATCATTACTCTCCTTTACACTGTTCTGTTTTTTAGAGTCCTTTCTCCTCTCCTGTCTCCTTCACTGTCCTCCTCTCAGGGGAAAAGGGGTTTTCTCAGTGAGAGCCCTGAGCATTTATTCCTGTTCTGTCTCATTTCTTCTTTCAAACCTTTCTCTAAATCCCTCTACCTCTCTTTCTATCAGTCTGTCTTTCTTTCTTTCTTTCTTTCTTTCTATTTGTCTGTCTTTCTCTCAGTTTGACCGTGACCTGAATAGGCTCTGTGGAGACTACACCATCTCACTGAACTAGATTCTGTTACACACATGTAGATACACACAGAAAACCACATGGAGGTACCTGTGTATGATTTTCCTGCAGTGAACTTGGAAGTCCATCATGCGACACACACAAAACAAATTAGAACAGACTGTTGGAGCAGCCATGCTTCATGGTATATGTAGGGCCAGTATTCCAGATCTAATAAACCTTGAATGCATCAAACCCACAGGTAGAACAACAAATCTAAACATATGGCTGGGTGGAAAACAAAGGAGCTATTTTTGCTGTGGTGACTAATCTGAAATGCAAGTCCATGTGAGACTCCATGCACTTGCAAAAGAAAAAAGACAGACAGAGACCCTGAGGAAGATGCAATTCACTTGAAATTACTTATACAATTGACTAGAATTACTAAGTATATTGTAAGTGAATTCTATAAAACACAATGAAAGGAGTGAAAAAAGAAAATAAAATCTTAAGAACATGTTGTTAGTTGTCTCTGCACATTAAAAAGCAGGACCTGATTGCAAATTTTATCTTCGTGCTGACGTAGTTTACTTTACGTTTTAACTACTGCTAAAGGTAAACTATACAACATAAACCAGACAGGAAACAACAACCTGGATGATTTGTCCTACTTTGAGCAGGATTTGCCAGCCATCCAAAATCATAAGGACTCTGGTATTACACAGAAAGTCAGGATATTTAAGGGGCAGTCAGTAAGCTGTTCAAAAAGAATTTAAAATATAATTCCAAGAGCACATATAGCATCCACCTAATGCTACTTTCTCCTATGGGTCAGTTGTTTTTTAGGAGGCACAGAGAAGGTGATTTTGGGAGACTGCAGATGCTGAAGGGGGCAGCCAGTACAAGTAACCCTTTCACCTCGCTGGGAGTCCTCTCATTAAATGTTAATGCTAAAAATACTGTTTAATGCAGCTTTAAGAGCTTGTTACGCAGGTCTGACACACTACATGCATTATTCAGATGGACTGAAGAGGACAAATTAACAGCAACGACTGTCGGTTCAGAAAGGAGAAAATGCTGTGATGATGAATCCTATCACTTAAATGTCAAGATGTCTTGAAAGAAAATACTGAGCATATTCAAAGCTATGTCTTTACATGTCACATGTTACACATTACACAAGTGTTGTTCAGTCAGTATTTTGAACATGCTGCTTTTATCAAAAATCTATATGGTTTCAGATTGCATTTTCGTTTATATGGAGGTCCTCCTCTCCTGGCATTTCATGCAATACTTGTCAACATCCACCATGGCAGAACTGTTCACTGAGTGTATGCGTATGAGTGTGTGTGTGTGTGTGTGTGTGAAGCCATGCTTAGCAACAGACCAGGAATATTCTTGGAAACATGTGGAGCGAGAGGAAATAACTGAGCATGCTCAGATGTTCTCAACAGGTCGCTGAGCACAGTGCTACAGGTACCTGCATCCCTTCTTTTCCCCCTCTTCTCTCATGTTGTCTCTTTACTTATTTGCCACTGCATTTTCACTGATCTCTCAATTTGCTGGTGATGATTATTTATTACAGAGCATGAAGAAAAACACATGCTTGCATAAACCTCGCAATTTCTCTTTCTCTCTAACGCACATATACACACACAAACACACAGACACACACTGAAGGGGAGCATCAGCAGCTTGTATTCTCTCTCTGCTTCTCGAAGAGGGCTGCCCTAATTCTTCTTGACAAGGGCTGGGAGAGCCAAGAGAACATCTCAGCGCACACACACACACACACACGCACACACACACAGACTTACACACACATGCTGAAATATGCCACGCCACTATCCATTTACACACAGACGTGTGCAGAAAAATACACATCAGTCATGGACAAACACGGCCACACATCTTTGCTTGTGGCATTTTACCTTAATTGCCTTTGTCACCCCTTTCAGTGCAGTTTAGACCAACTCGCCTATAATTTCCTCAATCAACACACGTCACTGTCTTCCATTTGCCTCTATATGCTTAGTATGGACGCCTGCCAACTATCTCTACTGCTTTACATAAAATCTCAATCCTGAGATAATGCCAATAATATATTTTATTTGTCACAAACATGAAAGTATTTCCATGATTTAATGCTTGCTCTTAAAGTGTATTCTTACACAGCAATGTCAGTGTCAACAGCAAAAAATGGGGCACTCTCTGACGATATCTGTCAAGCAGCCAAACTGTGTGTAAATGCCACCGACAGCAGTGCTTGTGTCTAAAAATGTGTTTTGGCTATGTGAGGTGTGTGTGTGTGTGTCCGGGTGGTTAGTTATTGTGTCTGCACATGTCTGTCTGTCTGTGTGAAAACTTGTGTTGCTGAATGCTGGACAGTGTGAGTGTGCAGCAATCGCCCGTGTGTGTAGCTGTTTTAGTAAGCTACCACAGGAAAAAGAGAGGGAAGAGGATGGAAGAATTCCTCTTTTTACTCCACTCATACAGTACAATCCTTGATATCTGGTTTTCTTTACGTTTGTTGTAGCTTTTCTGTAATGTCAACAGGAGGAAATCAAATGACTATATGTGTATGTGCGAGAAATAGAGAGAAATACTTGGTCGAAGCCAGGGGCCTCTACATGAGAGAGGGGGAGAGACAGACAGACAGAAGGGGAGGCAGCATCCCTGGAGGAATTCAAACAGCCTCTGTGCTATGTGACCGGGATGGAGATGACTTCATTAGGCCAGCCAGTTTCTCTCTCGCCCCCGTCTGTCTCTGTCTCTCTCTGGCTGTAAATAGGGCTGTGAGGGTGATTTACTGTACGTCAAAAAATCTTACATGTCAAATTGTCTAAATCTGTGTTGCACTGACAATCTGACAGCTCAGTGTGCAGAGATGTGCCTGTCTTTTGTGAAACAGCAGAAGAAAAAGTGATTATCGGATAAAGCTGATTTCTAACTAGATATCAAACTCAAATTATCTAGGAAAATCTAACTGGGCTGACAGAATTTTAAAGGAGATTTTTTGATTTGTTTTATTACAGCTTTAAGCCCCATGAGAGGGGATCTACATCAGAGCGAATAGAAAATGTCAGAGCATTAAATGCGATCGTATTTTATGTTTGTGTCACTTCCACTGAAAATGTCATCAGCTGTCTGACTGATAGGAGGCACAGCAGCACAGATATCTCAGAGTGTGTGTATGTAAGAGTGTTAAAACACTTGTCAATGCATGTATTCACATGCTGTGTGTTTTGTGTTTGTGTACTTTGTGTCAGCCTGTAAGCAGTCCTCCAGCTTAATTGTTCCCTAAGGCTTCCAGCTGTACATCTTGATAGTTATTGATGAATTCATTAGCTATTTGAACTTTGGCACATTCAGGGATAACCCATTGAGTAGAGCCATTAATGTCTGTTTGACCCCTGTTATGCAAATTTCCCCATTGTGGGACTAATAAAGGAATATCTGATCTTATATCTTATCTTACCCCAAGGTCAACAGGAATATTCTAAAAATACCCTGGAATGTTTTCTGCTGGACACTTACGACAAAATCATCTTTTACTGCCAAATCATGTAGAAAAACAAACAAAAAAGAATACAAAGCTGAGATGTTCTGGAATTAATTCATTCACAGTAACTTTTTATGAATAGCAGTTACAGAGAATGCAGAAAGTAATATGTTATGTGACAACTGCAACCATCTTTTTTGACACGTTAGCTTGCCTCTGTTGTTTATTAAAAGGGAGTGTGTGTATGTGGGTTTGTGTGTGTATGTGTGTCCTTGAGTCCATGCTTTATCACCTGCTTTTAAAATAACACCTCACATGTCTAACCGTCAAGGTCAGCATGTACACCTATTACCCCTCCACCAATTCCTTTAGTATGTAGTAGCAGAGTGGTACACTCTGTATGTGTATGTGATGGTATATGCCTTGACCTTTGCCAATGACTTGCTCTACCTACAAGTCAGATCATTATCAATCCATTTTCTCCAGGCAGCTATACAGCTTGATATACAGAGAGGAGGCATTGTAGGTGATACGTAACCAAACTCTTTGTTGGGAGCAACTGGATTTAACTACCTAATTGTAAATAAAACAGCTAAAACTAGATTAAGCAACAACAATAAAAGGGTACTTTTATATAAATTTAATGTATATTTTGATTAGAGAACTTCTTCTCATTGTGGAGTTTTTATCATTGTGGTATTGGGACACTAATGTTGAGACTGTATCAGTGTGTGGCTTGCATGCAAGGTGAATTGCATTTAAAAACACAGGGACATATGCATGTTGTGACACTGTGAACAAGTCATCTAGAGACTTGTGTAGAAAGCCACCTGCAGTGAGAGAATAACAGTAGAAGGGGTTCAATAGTAATTCCCTCTGAGTGCAGTAATTTCCATCGAGTGCACCAATCTTTACGGTCCTGACTAGAAAAAAAAAAAAGCCCAAACCTTTTTACAGGGTAGGACTATCGCCTTTAACACACATAAAAACTTTCACAGATGCATATAAACACACCCTGACAGCAGTCAAAAAAACACTCTGTCTCTCACAGAAACAGTACATGTAAGACAGACAAGACAATGGCATCAATCTGTGGCAGCTCAGACAAGGTTTTTTCAATATAGTTTTGTCCCACTGATTGCCCGCACCACTGCGCTCTCAACCAAAATCATTTGCACTCCCTGCTGTTAAAAAACCACATGTAAACAGACAGAGAGTTAGCGTCCGTTGTCATCACACACAGTCGTGCACAGATCCTTTTGTGCTTTTGGCTGGCATTGAACCGGCTCGCAGCAGGAAACCCAGTCTTCTCTTCAAAGTGATGGTTGTCAGTGGCGCCTTCAATAAAAGAACCATTATGAGAGCTCTATGAGGTCACAAAGGTCAACGCAATCACTTCCCATAGACAGAGTGGGAGTGAGTGACCTGAATAGATAGCGGGTCAGGGATGACTCGTGGCATTAAAGGGCGGGGTTGCAAGGTAAGTGGTTCAAACCTACGCTCAGAGCAAACGAAGTGGCTGTGTGGTGAAAGATTGTCAGATACTGCTTTACAAGAAAAATAGCAACAACTTTAAAAATGTGAATCAATACAATCTACATCAATGACATCTACAAGAAGCAATGTGCACGACTGAAGGGTCACATTTTGAAGGAAAAAAACAACACTAGCTTTACTTATCTTTTAGAAGAATACCTTGAGACTAAATGCTCTACTGACAGCACTGACTCATGCATCCATCCATTTTCAGATGCCCATCGAAGGGCTGGCTGGCAGCAGGCTAAGTCAGATATTCCAGAAGTCCTTGCAATGTTTTAATTTATTCCTTAGTAGTCCCAAGCAGGAAAAAATGTACAATAACTCCAGCTTGATCTGAGTCTACCTAAGGGCCTTCAACCAATTGAACTTCTTGAGAAAACCTCCAAAACATAGCATTCAATGGCATTCAGATCAAGTGCCCACATAAACTAGCTTCACTCAGGCCTCATACAGTTAATGATTAATAAGTGCAACTGAATTGAATATTATAGCAATTTTAATAAACACTGCATACAAAAACCTTACTTAAAATCTGAATATTTTTAGTCCTTATTAAGGCAGCTGGTGATTACACCACTGCCTTTGTATTCCAATAATACCTGCATTGATAAGCTTTTCTTCTCAACTGTCCAAAGTCTGTTTTTGTGAGATCCAGCATTACACAACCTACAT
>JAPZDY010000015.1:5432767-5443264 GCA_029783645.1 Ctenochaetus hawaiiensis | reverse complement strand
TATGATTTCTCTTATAACAGTATACTAATATCCCCTGCATAAAATAAGTATTTGGGGCACACCGGTCCCAAACAAATCATTACAAATAACAATAATAAAATGTTAAAAACACACTGCCAGCAGCTGTTTTCTTTAACTATGCACATTTAGTTGTTGTCAGAGAAAACCTTGGAGATCGCAAATAAAAAAGTTACAAAAATCTCTAATGCATATAAGCACTCATCGAGCACATCACCTGTCATTATACGGTACTACCACCAAGTGGCCATAACACATTAATACATGATTTAAATAAATAAAAACATAACACTTGTAAAATTTTATCTTTTTTTTTTTTAATTTTCACACTCTGTCTGATATTTTTTATTTAAAAGAGAGTCAGCGGGAAAAACAACAGTTGTATACACAAAAGAGCAGGTTTATAGTCAAATTTCAAAATAGGATACAACTACAATTAGAAGGATAATCAAGATTTTTAGCAGCATCTGATTTTAATTAAGAATACTTACGGCCCATATTGTTTCTTGTGGAGATTATTTATTTAACAAGACAAATGCCAGTCAATGGGACCAAAACTTAACTTTGTTATGCAATAATGGGGAAAAAACAGATTAAAGTTGTAAAAAATTGAGTTTTCAGTGCAATTATTCTAGTCCCACTGACTTTAGCATTGTGAACAATGTCTACTTCCAATACTCACACCATTCAGAAGATATTGATTAAATGGCTACCTAAGAGATAGTCCACATATGTTAGGTTGTGATTTTACACTAAACTTGTTAGTACATAAAGATGAGGATTTATTCCAGGCACTGAAAATACACCACTGATTTTGGAGAAATTAATCCCACATATTCTTTGCCGTCCATCACTCAGATATCAGAGGCATTACATGGAAAACAAGTCAACATCTTATTGATATGGAGGACACAACAGCAAAGTAAAAAAAAATCAAAGAAAAAATAAATAAATAACATTTCAGACTCATTTACAAGATGAATGATGTTTGATATGTTTAACCGCAGCATGTGTGCAGTTTGCAGACACTAAGACAGCAGAGGTAAACAGCACTGTACACGAACAACAGAATGAGAACTTTTTACAACATCTGGATTGAAAAACCGATACAGTACACTCCTCCTTGCATGGCATATCCCATAACTTCCTAGAGGAATTACAAGGTGCTTGATTCCATCAGCATGAATGATTAATATCACACAGCTATAAGACTCAAATAAAGGTTCCTAAAAGCACTTGCTGCCTGAGTCCTACTTCAACATGAGGAAAGTCGCACAGTTGGAGAAAGCAAACACTCAGTGGGTAATGTTTTCATTGTAGGAAAGTGAGAGAATTTTTAATGGAAACCTTAGAGAAGCAGGTCAGAGAAAACAGAGGTGAGCATGCTGAGAGAAGATGTAAAACCATTTAGTTGAGGAAACTTTCAGTGACTGGACAATACTGAAACCAGACACTCAGCAGCTATTTCTGACAGCTGGTAACACATCACTGACTAAAACACTGTAGCTATTTGGAAAACATTGTGACATGTGTATATTCTGATCTGGATAAAAAAGCAGGCTTAACTTTTTTTCTTGAAAAGTTTGGTGAAACTGAACTGTCCTGCAAAATCAAAACCACGATCTGCTTTTTGACATCATTTTTAAAGTTTATCAAGTCATTGTACCATACAGCTTACAATAAACAGTATTTAATTTGAAAAACTGCTACAGTGACAACACGCTAGCTAGTTAAGGCTAACTGGTGAAAGCTAATTTGCCCATTTCTTGTTTTTTAATTATCCCTTTCCTGCAATTAAGATCTTAGCAACTGTGTTTGTAAAACCAAATTTAAAAAAAGAAAAGAAAAAGCCCCACCAGTTATATTTGTTCTAACAGATACTGTATCAAACTAGCCTGGTTTAGCAGAGTAGCACTGACTGCTGTCCGACTCCTAGCTGTTGAGAGATATTTACATTATTTGATGTAGTTATGCTACCTTTTAAACATCCATTTTAATATGTTACAGTTTCATTAATTGGAATACCTTATCAGTGCAAATTGACATCAAAGCTAAAAGGAACATTTTGTTTGCAATTACCACGTTTAATCTGTTCTACTGCTTGATTAAGTAGCTGACAAACTTCAGTGTGTAGAAATATTGTTAAGCTGTAAGAAAGACATTTTACTATCAGCAGATGATTTCATGAACATTGACTTAGCAGTGACTAAAATAATAGAAATACAGAAATTTGAAGAGGAATGGGAAGAACCCTTTTAAAGAAACGCAGTGTGTATAATTTAGAGGCCTCTCATGTCCCATTGGAAGGTTTGGCAGTAACAGCTGAAGACCATATAGTTACAGATGTTATTTGGTCCTTGGTTATGGAGAACATAAATACTGTCGTGCACTGGCACACACAAAACCACCTGCAAAGCAAAGACACAACACATCATGTGAACACACAGGATGGACTCACAGTTATTGCTGGTGAGCAGAAGATCTCCATGTCTTGACTTGTAACACAGACTCTTTCCTTGATCTTAGTTGATAATAATTGATGAGCAACAATATGGTGCACGGAAGCAAAGCAATTTACCAAAACTGTTTTTTTTTTTCTCATTTGCTCCAGCAAAATTCACTGTATGCATAAAAGGTATCCATGTTGTCTAGTGCTGAACTGAGTAGAGGAATGCAGAAAGCAAGGGATCAATTGACAGATCTGTTAGTCTTTTTTTACTTTTAATTTTACTGTTTTCTGTCACAGTTATGAAAGTTGCTGTCCATCACAGCAGACCTCCAGAGCCCCATCCAGCTCTGCTGTGATCCATCTTGACCTAAAATATCAGTAAGTACTCTCAGAGAAAGACTGAGAGCAGTCACATCTAATTAGACTTCCCTGAAACTGATCCCTGCAGAGTTCAGGGTCAGTGTTGTTTATAGGTTATTTTCAGGCTGGGAGACACACTTTCAGGCCTCAGACCTACTTTGGGCTCCCATCCAACACAAGTCATGGCTGACAGAGGTTCCTCACACAGGATTCATTTTGATTGGGTAAAGGCCAGTAGACAGTCCTTGAGTTCAGGTGTGTTTGATGATTATGAGGAGAAAGTTGTCAGTGGACTCCTTCCTCCAGGCATCCTTTGGCTTCCCAAATCTTTACTGTGCGGTCACTGACAAAACACACACAAATTGGAAAACATTCCACAAAAACAGATCATGATAGTCAACACTGGCTTCAGATTACATTAAAGAATTATATTAAAGAATTAATTTAAAGAAAAAACATTTTAGAGGAAAAATGATCTTTTGAGACTCACTCTGAGGCAGTGAACAGTTGGCTGCTGTTGGTGGCCAGGCAGTTGATGGGACTGTCATGTCCCCTGACCTCGCCGAGAGGCGCAAGGGAGTCGGCGTGCCAGAGGCGCAGCAGCCCTCCTCTGCATCCGCTGAGCAGCACCGGGGAGCCTGGCACCACGCCTAGCGCACTAACCCAGTCAGTCTCAGCGCTGACAGACTGCCAGAGGAAATAAGCAGAATTTATTCTCTATCTCAGATCATACTTTTAAGTCAAGTTTTTGTTTTTCAGTTGATATTGTTGAAAATTCTTGGGAAAGAAAAGCTTCAGGCTGCTGAACGAATACTATGCTGCTAAGGTATTGGAGTACCTGTAAAAGTTGTTTACTAGCTAAGTCCCATTTCTTGATGTAGTAGTCTCTGGAGCCACTGTAGAAAACATCTCCGTGCATGGCCAGAGACTCCACGCCGTCCTGATGAGCAGGATCAAAAGTATGGCTGCAGCTGATGCTACCCTGAGCACCTTCTGCCACCTCAAACATCTGGAAAAACAAAAATAGTTTATTGCCTCCAAGACAGAAGGTATATAAAGTACATGGTATAGTAGCATTTGTTGTAGGAACATCAGGATTTTTTCCCAGTGAGATGTGGGTGTAAGTGGCAGCTTATGGCTGTCTAGAGAAAAAGTGCTTCAAGCCTTTTAAGAGAGCTCTGCCGTTTTTGTGCAGCCGCTCCTTACGCCTCAAGTTGAAAACTCAACTTTTCAGAAAGGTGAGAGCGCCCCTTCAGGCAACCAATCATGTAATGGACTCAGACAGGTGAGTGCTGTGCTTCTATCACCAAAAGTGATATAAAGCTTGTTTTAAGCTGTGTAGTCAACCCTCTGTTAGGGTATCAATGTAGTGTTAAGTTAGCTACCTACATAAATGTCAATAAAGACCCATGTGCTGTTTTTATTCCTCTCACTGCACCAGTGCCACATCACAGCGAGCCGCAGCACTTTTCCTGAACACGATTAGGACACAAAAATGGAAATAAAATCACAGTGAAATGCGTGTGTCAGTGTCTCCTTACTTTAACATGATGATCTTTGGAGCCAGTGAGGACAACATCCTGTCCGTGGCCTAATTTATCAACAGTCAGACACATGACAGGTCCTAAATGACCGGTTAGCTTCCCCGTGGACACAAACCTGGTAACAGAAAGAAGAGGAGATTGAGACTGTCCTATCTGATATGTTTGCAAGTCTAAAACTGTAATCTGTGTTTGAACTTACTTGCGGAGGTCCCACATGCGCACAGCGTTGCCAGCGGCGGCATACAGGAAGGACCCTGAGGGATTGAGGGCGATCTGGTTGATCTGACTCTCTCCTGGTGGGATGGATAAACTCCTGACAGAGGAACACACGTCCCCTGAACCCACCTGGCCTGATGACCTGGAACCAACAAAAAATATGGTTCATTATTTATTTAGACAATGTTAAACTGCAAAGATGTCAAGAGAAGAAATGGTGTTACTCACGTTAGTGAGCGGATGCACTTGGCAGAGTCCCGTATGTCCCAGACTTTGATGTAAGCAGAGGAAACAGTGAAGACAAGACTAGAGGTGTACCTGTAATACAACAACAAACACAACAAAAACAGACAAAATTATTTAATCTCACTTTGGACCACTAAATTACTCTGTGTCCTTTTTCTTTGTGCTGGTACCTGACTGAGACGACACTGCTGGGATGATCAGCTAGAGACATGATCTCCTGACCAGTTACCAAGTTCCAGACTTTACATGAACGGTCTGAAAAAGATACACACAAAAAGAAACCATGCACAAGAAGCTCTTGTTAGAAACAGACAAAAAACTGTCTTTTTCAGACCAACAGAGTCAGAAGTTTATTTTTAACCTTTGGATCCGGTGAAGAGCAGATCATCCGTAGCATCCACGCAGAGAACAGGTTTTGTGTGCCCCTCTGCTACATAAACACACTGAAGTTTGGCCCCACGGCTGTTCTTAGGGGCCGTCACAGGGTTGATCACACCTCTGTAACACACAAAATATAACAAGAAAGATACCTCTGGGTATGTCTTTTAAAATAATACCACCAACAGAATCCTATTTCAAAAGCAGATTTTAGAGATTAATTAGGGGCTAAACTTTACCTGTGGCCTTCAAATACAGGTGACTCCTCCAACCTGAGTAAAAAAATTGAAAATATGTGAAAAAAATAGTGTAAAGAATACATGTAGAGCATATTTTTAAGGGCACTGCTTGCTTACAGTGATTTGTAGTCACTCCCTTTAGTTTTAGCCTCTGTTGGGCTAAGCTGTGTTGTGTTTGTGGGTGCTGGGATGTGTGTCGCTGTCGGTCCTTTCTCTTGCATTTTCCGTCTGCTGAGGGGCGATCGTTCCAGTTGCCTCCTCTCAGTCCCTGTAGGTGACCTGGATCCAGAACTGCAGAAAGTAAAATAGAGTTTTGACAGTAATAAATAACATTTCAGCAGCATGGAAGTGTGGACTGAATATTAACCAACATTCACTATTTTAGAGATATTCAGCACAGAAAAATGAACTAGTGGTAACAATCTCTGCACCAAAATAAAGACTGAACATCCTAAATAGAGAATGATATCTTAGAATATTTGCTTAGCACTGAGAAATGATGTAATTAAACACGTACATGGCAGCTGGCCGGGCCGACAGTGCAGATGGGGAAACAGTTTGCTCACGGTCAGGGGTTGGAATGAGTGCATGACCCTGCATGTCTGCTGGTCCCTCCAGACGCTCTGTAAGGGGCGGCAGAGGGGTCGTGAAGTCTCCGGTGGGGGATTCACAGGCCAGATCCCCACTGCTGGCATACAGCAGCTCCATCTGAGTGGTGGTCCGCCTGCGAGCCTGAGGGACCAGAAAAGTTTGGCTCAATATTCAGCTGACTTACAGGTCAATGAACTAGCTAGTAATTCTACCAAGTGCTATAAATAACTACTGTGCAATGGAATAGGAGAATATGTGAGGTAACATAGATGTACAACATGCATAAAAAGTTTGTTTTTGACTTTTACTGTTACTAAAGCATACATAAAGTACATGACTCAGAACCTTTTTTACAGTGTCACAGATGCTCTGTACAATACCTTGTTTCTTGGTCTGGATTCACCACATAACTTCATTAGATCTGATGCGAGTGTGCTGAAACAAAGTCAGATAAATGGTAATGTTCAGCAGATATGTTTGCCATGTTTGGTCATCTTTACTTTAGTTAGCTATCATGCTAACATTTGCTAACTGGAACTAAACACAAAATATTTTGTATAATAAAGTCTTATGTTATTAAATGTGATTTTTAAGTATTTGGTCATAAATACTGGCAGTTATTTGTATAATTATTTGGTATTTGTACTGCATTATATTTCTTTCTTTCAGTAAGGTCTGTCTATAAGTCTCTTGCATTACAAGTACATATATTAGCTCCATCATCAAGTCTCAATTATATTTAAATTGTACAAATGAGCTAAAAACTGAGCTGTAATTAACAACAATAATAAACAGGCAAAGTAGTTTAGAGCACAGATGGATATTTTTGTCATTTTTCTAGTTGATGTATTAATGTCGACATGCACTAACACTGCTAATAAATGTCAGTATTAACACCACTCTATTTAACAGGCTGTGATCTGAGTGTGAGCTCTCAAACAGCCTTGCACACCTGTGTCATCCACACACACACAGGTGTTTTCACTTACGAGCCTGATTAGGTCTTTGCATAGAATGGACTGTGTTTGTTTGATTTATCCTCCCTTTCCTCTGTTTGCTTTGTTTCACATGCTCTCTGTCTTTATGTATGTGTTTTTATCATCTGTTTTAGTGTGTGTGTTTTCGTATTCAAGTAACTCCCAGCCCTACCAACCTTCAACCTGAGTGGAAGTATAATTAGCCCTTTTTTTACAGCACAGGTCATTAAAAATGATGGCTTGCTAAAGTGTGAGCCAGCATACATAAAGCCAAGACACCGGAAGTAACAAGTCCAAATGGAGTGCAGCAATAATCAGTGTGATCATTTACACCAGTGCTTTTCCCACAACGGCATAAAAAAAAGAGCTTATTCAGTGTGAACATATAAACTACCTTTGTTTCTGCACATACAATAACAGCGTGAATGTGAAAGTGGCTGTTGAACTGTTAACCCATGAAGTAATGAACACTGTGTGTCTGTATTCACCTGCCCTCTGTGGCTGGACTTGGGGTGGACTCATCACTGCTGCTGTCATCTCCATTCTCTGTACCATAAAACATTATAACACATTGTGAAAAAACATCATTTCTCACTTAATTTGCAAAGAATATGCAAGTTTTTCTTCTTAACGGTGCAAATATATGCTAACAAAGTGTATTTTCCCATCTTGTGAGAAAGCTTAACATTGCATATTACAACGCATTAATGATTACGGCTTCAGCAGTTCATAGTAGGGGTCACCAGGTTTAGTTTTGCATAAAGGGCAACAATCGGGTGTCATTAGTTTAATGCGACTGGAAGCTACAGTGTTGGATCGTTTGTCCTGTGTGAAGGAACAATGGAGAAAGAAGGACAGACAGGAGGATACAAACAGAAATGCAGAGACACAAACGACAAGACTTCAGCTTTGAGTCCTGCTGCGACGTGGATTTTTACTGCTGTTTAGTTTTAGCAACAAGGAGCTATTAGACAGTGGGACTCGCTACCACGGCAGGTGGAGTAACTTAACACAACATGCACATGATGGGCAGAGTTACTTCTATTGGTTAGTTTTTTTAAGGAGGACTGAAGGTTGCTGCACACCACAAGATTTCTGAATCAATTTTAAAAAAATCATTACAATAATAATAATCATATTTATTCAATTAAATCATGAAAAAAGGTCAGATTCATCCTGAGTATATCAGTTAGTACACCACTATTTAACAACTAGAACATGTCTTAAGTCTTTATATGTAAATTCTAAGGTGAATAAAAAGGGAGAGGGAATTAACTAACTTTTTTATAAAGTTTTTGTCAAAATAAAAGACAAAAACTAAACTAAGCTATAAAATTGAATTTAAATTACACATTTTCCTTTCAATTTTTTGTTAATATTACAGATAACTTGTTGTGTGCATGTGCCACGCTCTCTCAAACAGTCACATCGCTATACATATCATACTCACCTGGCGACAGGTAACCTAACTCTGAGGTCACACCAACACAACAAACAAAAGAAACAATCAAATCAAAATCAACCCAAAGGTGAGAAAAGGGATACTTTTTATTTCACAGGCCTTCTTTTAGCTTAATAGACAATTTAATAAAAAACTGACATGTTTTCTTTTGTAATGCATATTTCCATTACAAATAATCACATCTATAAAGAAAACAGAGGCCTTCAAAATAAAACGTATCCGCACGATTAAAGAATCGATGATTAAAAAAGGTGATTGTGCTAGACATGCTCAGACCAGCGTTAACTTGTGGGTGTTTTCCCACCTTGCAGAGCGCTGCCCAGCAGAGCGTCCAACTCCGGGTTGATCTCAGCTTTCTCCTTCAACATGTGGAACAGCAGCTGGTTCTGGGTGGCGCTGTTGATCTCTGTCTGCTTCAACCTGCCCTCCATCACCTTCAGCTGGGAATCCTTCTGAGATGCCTGCAGACCCTGATGATGACCACACACGGCAGACAGGTTAACACAGGAGATGCAGCATTATGGTTTTTTTTTTAATTGTTAGTGTGTGCTATCTTACAAACAGGCAAACCTAATGACTCATTTGTGTGTTCATCTTTTACAGTCTGTGTTGTGGTAATTACTTTCACTTCAGGATTTGTTCTTTGCTGAACACATTTCCTCTCTGGACCAATTAAGTTTCATCAAATCTAATCTTATCTGATCTAATCGAAACTTAATTCAATCAAGTCGCTCTATTTAAAGTCTTGTTGAATTGAATTTCATAATGGAGCCATGGCTACGAAAACAAGATGACGATGAGCAGGCACATTGTTAGCAACGACAAGCGGGTGATACCACAAAAAACTGAGAGCATACACCAGCAATCACAGTGCAATCAGTTTCACACAGTTTGTTTATTTATTTAAAACATCACATGGATTATACACATAATTAAAATAATGAGTTCTTATGCTATCTTCTAACTGAGAGGTAAAAGCAAAGGGTTTATCAGGCTAAATAAGTTGCTTCCAGAATGACATACAAACCTGATTTTAACTGTTTCTACTACATGAAAGCAAGCAAGGACTTACACTTAATATTTCAACTGGTATCATATTAAATCAGCCAGGGTAAAGTTAAGTACCTTGTTGATGGCCATATTCATGAAATGGTCCAGAAGGAAGCGGGCCTCTGATAAATTACAGGAGCTGATCACTGCGGTCACATCCACTGTGTCCTCCTGCAGTCAATAAGCACATTCAGTAAGAAGGCAATGTATTGAGACAATACATTCTAGGCTATAACGTCCTTATAGTGTGGATTTAAATGAAAATGAAAAAACTGATGTGACCCTTGAGTCTGCCTATTAAATATAGGTCTTTCACCAGTTTAGCCGGCTAGCCTAAAAATAGAGTAAAGCACCATGAGGTTTTAAAAGAATTAACTAGCCACATGAGCCTTTGAGGCTTTACAGAGCAAATGCTCTTTAAAAACATTTGTAAAATTGCTTTCATTAACTGCTGTTCATTGTGCATCATTAGGCTATTCCCTATTGCTTCAGGGCTGCTTACAAGGCAGTGAGACAGAACAGTGTGTAGGCCTGTTGGGGTTAACTGGGCTTTAAAAGTAAATGCATTTATGGAGCAACTATGGTGTAATTTCCGTTTAAAGAATCCATCCTTTCATCTGTTTTACGATCATTTATTAAGCGACCACAAACATCATGACTACATCAGCGGAAGATTCCTGGGTTTCTCCACCGCCTCACCTTGGCCTCTTCCATCTGCATGATGTTGGCCTGACAGTCCGCTATGCTGTCGTTAATATAGTCGATGTTGGCGCTCAAGGACTCAAGCTCCTCATTCAGGGAGGCCAAGGAGCGGTCAGCGTCTGCACCCTCCACTGCCATCTTTTCTCTCTTTCTGGACACTCGCTCCCTTCGCCTGGTCAGCTCCTCCCGTTGCTAGAGTGGAGGTGGAGTTCAGGGAGAAGGGTTTGAGGGAAGAACAAAGCAAGTTCATATGGGTTTTAACATA
>JAPZDY010000015.1:5410754-5426702 GCA_029783645.1 Ctenochaetus hawaiiensis | reverse complement strand
GTGGCGGGAGTGCGTGACAAAAGACCAAAAAGCGTGACTGTCACGCTCAATGCGTGAGACTTGAGAGCCCTGAATTCTTGAAAGTGCATGTGAGTAAACAGTTGTGATTTTTAATAAGCAAGTGGTATATTGATGAATGAGGTGATATTCAAGAATATGCAACAAGCCAGCTGTTTTAGATTTATTTATCTATCTATTTATTAAAATTTAGTCTATCAAATCTAAAATATCAAAATAATTAAATATACTGTATATATATATATATGTATATTTTGGAATTTAATTAACTGTATGTTCATTTTTCATTTTTCTGATATGGTTTCCTACTTCCTTAATACAAACAAAACGAGTTTGTTTTTTGTTTTTTGTTTTTTTGGAAAAGTAGTGGTCTCACACCTGTTTTAGCCAGTGCCTGGTTGGCCTGGTCACTGAGGATCTGTGTGAGTCTTGCTCTCTGGGCGTCGATGGTCTCCTGCATGGCCTTCACTCTCACTCTCAGATTGTTGTTCTCTGTCTGCAGCATGGAGTTCTCGTGGACCAAATCATTGATGCCCTCCATGCCGTCTTCACCCACTATACGCTTCCCCTGAGCATCAGGCAGGACAATAAATATCATGAAATATTTACAGTAGTGTCTTCTGCGTTACTTTTATTATCTCTTTAAATCTCCTATTACATGTGCAAGCCTTCTTACCGTCTTGTACTCCATCAGCTCCATCTGCAGTCGTGCTATCTCTGTCCTCAGGGCACTGATCTGTTGGCTGGCTCTGTCCTGGTTCACCACCACCTTGTTCTTAATATTTCGGGCTCTGTTGGCGTACTTCAGGGTGTTTAAAGTCTCCATGAAGTCCCGGTCTGATGGGCTGATGCAGGCAATCATCATTGTTTGACTAGAGAACACACAAACAAAGAACAGTGATCAATCCTTATGGATTATTACAGATTAAACCAAGGCAAGGGCTAATTTCCTAACTCCATTATGCCTTTTATACTATCTTGGCTCCACTGCAACTTTAATGGAGAAGTTCTGGAAGTAGCCAAGTCCTAATTTCAAAGCAGATACATCAACTTGTGCATTTCTCATTAAGAAATGAATATGCCACCATATTCTTAAAAGATTTAGCCCCACGAACCTGTTGCCACCCAGTGAATCTTGTAACAGCCTGGTCAGTTTGGAGTCTCTGTAAGGCACATGTGTGGAGCGCTTGCTCCTGTCTCCCAAAGCACTGATCACGTTTCCCAAAGCGAGCTGAGAAAAAAAACAACAAAAAAACAAAAAAAACCCCAAACAGATGACTATTAAGCTTATGATCTGTTTTAAGGGTTACGATATTTCTAGGACTTACTAAAACAGGGAACAAACAGCACTCTACTTTTGAAACAATTTGTACTTGAGTAAATCTGCATGCACTTAGGTGTGCAGTTCACATTCTGGCCACCTGGGGGGTCTGTTGCTCTACAAAATCTCTTGACAATAACGAGTGTTAAGGTGTGCATTTGTAAAATGATGATGAGTGGACATGATGTGTCATGTTGAAAAAAACACATTTTCTGGTAGGCAAGAAACAAAAAACACTTAAGCAACACGTCAAAATAAATTAAACATATATAAACAACACTTGACCATGACGTGTGATTGCACTGCACTGTGTATTATAAAATATCCACCATTGCATCAGACATGCTCTTAGTTTCCTCACCAGTCCACAGTTGATGGAAATGCCCTCTTTAGCTCTGTCTCCTGTAGCTCCAGTCCTCTTCAGCCTCTCAGAACCAGCCAGGTCCACAAAGTGGAACTTAGCTGTCAGCGTCTCAAACTCATTTATCTCCGAGTCATTCGCTAGCCGGTTATCCGTTGCATTATCCTGCCAAGAGAAGAAGACAGAAAGGAAAATAAACACAAAGGGATGCACTTTTGAGCAAGTGCTTTAAAATGTTTATTTGTGATATATTCAGTGAAAGCAGAGACACTGCGTTGGGTATTAGAGCATGTACATCGTTATCTGGAGAGCAGACTCGAACTTGGCACAGGTGGATGGTGAAGATGGCGTGGGAGCGCGAACTCTGGACGTTCATCTGGGTGCTGGCGGTGGTGCGAGACAGAGCTCCCAGCTTCAGACACTGCATCATCTGTTAGAGAGGAGACGGAGGAAAAATTATAACAAGACGAGCAGAAAAAGAGGGAGGAATACAGGACAACAAAATCATTGAACTTCAAGATAATGCTGATATAGAAACTGTTGTGTATAGAGAACCAGTTCATTAGGTTAGCAATGAATGGAACAAAGAGAATTGTTAAGGAAAATTTTGCTGACTTATTTTTTTGTTTACTTCCTTAAAAGTTGCCCTCTGTTCATCGGCTCTGTAAGTGTCCTGTCACTCAGCACAGCATTGAGTTTTTGCTTTGAGTAGCTACAAAGGGACTATTTCTTCAGTAGAAAGTAGTTCCAGAGAAAACTAGTCATAGTGGTAGTGGTTTGTAAATTCTTGTGACAAACAATATAATTCTTAAGTGCTCTGAGCAAAACAAATAAAATTCAATTCCCCTCAAACAAATGTACACTTGGAGGCATTAATCTCACAGATACAAGTCTCGAAACATTCAAAACACAGTCAAAACTACTAAATGTGCATGGACAGGGCTTAAAGATGTTGAACATGATTACTTTTTCTGATTGAAATCAACAAACTTTGAGATTGTTGTAGTGATTTAGATTGGTTAATTTATTTGCATTTCAGGACAAAAATAGGGTTATTGGGGTTAAATTACACTGATCAAACAATAATATTTGAATGAAAATAATAAAACACAGAATTATCACTTGTATTATAAGGGAAATAAGGGAATAAGAGCTGTGGAAGTGATGGTTGAAAACACAGCAGTAGGGGGGGATTTGGGTCACAGTTATAATAAAGAAGTAGCAATAGTATAAACAGAAAGAGCCAGAGTTGTGCTAGTAGCAATATTAAACATGGTCATGTGTACTGCAAAGTAAATTCAGCTAAAATGCTTGACAAGGATGGACCTGTTGTCAAAGAAAAATGCTTTCAGGACGTTTGCTGGTGTCTAAACAGACCTCGGCTGCAGAGGTGACGGTGCGAGTCGTGACTCCCACAGTGTAGATGCCTCCATTGGCATCTTCATGGATCCTGATGTTGGATTTCTGCTTCCTGGCCTCGATGTCTCGAGCTGTGTCAAACAAGTCCAGCACCTCTTCATTGTATAACTGCAGAGTGTGATAAATCAATACAGAACAGGAGACAGAAAACAGATAACACAAGTATTATCACATGAATCCTCAGCTGCTTCCTCAGCAGCTGTTAGCAGCCACTTGTTGGCGATTACGTATAAATCCAGGAGCTGACCACAGAGACAGACTAATGACAGTTTAATGGCTGTAGGGTCATCTGAACGCTTGAACAGCTTAAAATCACCACCCCCGCTGCTGACCTTTGACCTCTTGCTGTCTGCATGTTCCAGCAACATCTCACTAATTGACCTTAAGTAGACCGGATATTTAATGTTTAGAGTTTAGTGCTGATATATATACCTTGATTGGGGATAAAAACATTGATTTCTGGGTCTGCATGGTTACATTTTTGGTTTGTCTCTGCTTGTGTGTGTGCTTAAAGGCACCTCTAGGAACTGTGCGTTGATCTTGAACTCGGGAACAGGCCTGCCCTGCTCCGTGGCAGCCCGTCTGCGATCATCGATCCCTCTGAACAGGTGGTTGACGGCCCGGGGAATGATACCCAGCTCGTCCTCCCCGATGTTGACATCGAAGCCCGTTCCCATGGTATAGGTCTTCCCTGAACCCGTCTAGACATGGGGAAGAAGAATAAGTCATCAGCAATTTTAACAAATGGGTAAAAATATCTATTTTGTGTTTTTTTTCCTGTATATCTCATCATATTGGTAAATTTTCTTTGCTATATCTTCCAACCATTTAACACTCTCTGGGTCTCAGAGTTGAGTTGCAGCTTTGAGAAGTTTAGGGGGGGTCAGAGGGGATGGGTTGGTCGCCACGGTGACAAAGAGAGGAATGTAACATTGATCCCAAATTCACGCGTCACCCTTCTCCTCCCCTGTCGAAACCCCTGAAAGCGACCCTGACAGGAGTGTGTGTGAGACTCTGCATGTGAGTGGTGATAGATGAGGCACTGCGCAGGAGCAAATGTGTGTGAACAAGAAAGAGCAGTGTGTGTTTGTCTGATTTATTTTGCAAGACCACACCTGTGTGGTTATTTAGAGCGTATTCACATACACTCTGTGTGTGTGTGTGTGTGTGTGTGTGTGTGTGTGTGTGTGTCTGTATATGTGTGTGTGTGTATGGCCTCCGCTGCGCCCTGTGAAAGGCTCTTTGACAGGAACACAAGGGCTGCAGGAACAATGTGAGGAGAGAATAATGAACAGAGGGAAGAACGGTAAAGAGAGAGATTAAGAAGAGGGAAAGTTTAACCACTTTGGCTCAACAAGAGACTGTCGGCTGCAGCTGGAGACGTGGAAAGCTCAAAAACCCTCAGTATAAGCACCAAATACTTTAAAAAGACAAAAGTTGGATGTGCTAAGCAAAGAGAAATGTTGATATAGTGTGATGTAAACTACATGTAAAAGAGGAACAGGGCATTCTTTTATGATATCAACACAGAACTTATATATATATATATAACCCTAAACACAGCATGCTTTTCAGCTGCATTGCATTCTGGTCTGACGAGAATGTCATCTAATGTGACTCTTTTGAATAACTGACAATATTGTCTCTACAATGGACTTTGTCTTGTGCAAAATTTGAGTGAAAGAGATTGATAGACGAACCTCACTTTACACTTACAATAATGACTCGAAGTGTTTAATAATGTGACATGTGTTCATTAATTTGAAGGAAACACCAAGAATATAAAAATCCTGCAATAATTTTACTGCCAATAGCTTTGTTTTAATTTTCTGCTGTGCAATGGTATGAAAATACCAGAAAAATCATCACTCTCTGTATTAACAGAGAGAAATATTCAGTTTTTTGGGTAATATGTTTAATTACCTTTTTGCCAAGAGTTATGTCACTCTCATCTATCTGAGTAACACAAAGCTAAAGCCAGTAGCTAGTTTGCTTATCATAAAGATTGGAGGAAAAAAGGGAAATAGGTAGCCTGCACCGTAAAAGGTAACAAAATCTGCCTACTGGCACCTCTTAAGCTAACTAAATCACATTTAAACCTTATTTGTTTACTCCATTCAAAACCATGATTTTCGAGCTAATCAGCTGCTGGCTTACTATTCCTTTTAACTGCAAAGCTGTAAGAGACCAGATATAAGAATCGTCTCTGTAATTTCCCCCAGTCATGTTTTGACTTTGACTTAGTTCCCTGCTCAAGTATGATGTAAGAGAGGAGGCACTGATATGGTTATAAACTCCTTTTCTATTTCTGCCTCTAAGAAGAGGGAGAGATAGGCTAACCTATCAGAGCCAATATAAAGCTTTGGTGTTGAGAGCAAGTTGGAGCTTGTCAGCTGATAGTGACCTGACAGAGCTGATGCAGCTGTGCGGCCTGTTTACTCCTGTATTACTTGTCTGATGATATGAAATGAAATCAGCTACATATCACATGCTGCTATAAATCTTGGAAAAGTTGGAAGCAGCCCCATTGCCTTGAGCAATGCAAAGTCGAAATGTCAGCAAAAGTGAATGTGTGAATGTTTGTGTACCGCTGCGCTGATCTGGTAACATGCAAAAGCAAAGCCCAGAAACCAACCTGTCCATATGCAAAGATTGTGGCATTGTAGCCCTCAAAGCAACCTTCGATGAGTCTCTCGGTGCAGTGCTTGTAGATGGTTTCCTGCTGGCTGTCCATGTCAAACACATGGTCGTAGGTGAAGGCCTTGTCCTTTCCCAGTACCACTTGTGGCTCCCCGGGCATCACAAAGGTGCAGATGTGACAGCCCTCGATTTTCTCTTTTGCCAACTGAGGACGGATCCTGGCAGACAGAAAGAGACAAAGACAGACAGATTTAAAACCAGACTTAGTTGGGGACAGAAAAATCCACCACTGATCTTTTCTAGCAGGCGACGCAGCACTAACCCTCTTATGCAAAGCTGACTGGCGCTTTAAAATGAGATAATGTCATTATTGGCAGCCCTTCCTGAAAACCCTAAAATCCTACACATGAACAAATCTAACATCCATCCCTTTTTTTTCTATGCAAGAACAGTGTTGAGCTGAAATCCCTAAAATTATAAATTGAACAAGTCACGCCAGCAAGACTGTGATGCTTCATGCTACTAAAGTGCAGTGGTGTTTTGAGCAAAATGCTAACATGCTCACAACATTCATGCTGACATGTTGATGTTAAGCTGGTCTAATGCTTCCAATCATCACCATCTGAGATTATTGTGTTTGCATGATAACATGTGCTCATTAGCAGCTACCACAAAGAATAGCTGAGGCTGATGGGAATGTCATTAGATTTACAGGTATTCAGTCATAAATCAAAATGGTGATGGTGCTTTAGAGGTCACCTAAGTTAAAAAAGTTTCTCCTGGGGGGGACATGACTGCACTGAATTTCATTTTGAGCCATCAATATAATGGCATTTCCATTCCTGTAGCTACAATCCAAAAAGGCTTTAAATCAAACCTTGTGAAAGACATTTCATAGATCAATATCAATACTTCGTTTAGGCAGAGTTTTCAAAACTACATTTTTTAAGGCCCTTGGCAATTTGGTCTGTGGAGGTTTATGTGAGCAGAGCTGTCCGTACACGCATCTAGAGCCTGATCAAGAATTCATCTTGTAACAGTGATTGATTGGATTTTTAGCTGAACTGAAGGGAGATGATGTTTTTCCTGAGCTGCGAGCAGATGAGTGCTGCTACTGTGCAGTGTGGGTCTGTGAAGGACCGTGCAGTGCCAGCACGCTCTCCAGCAGACATCATACACAGTACAGTGCCTTCACTGTTCAGAAAAGAGAGAGGGAGAGAGAGCTCTGGGTAAACAGTCCCACCCTGGATTTCATTAAGGAATTGCTCTGTTTGCTTTAGCGCAAATAAACATACTGTTATTACATCATTTCCTCCCATCCTCCTCATCACTGAACTCACTGTCCACCTGAGGATAATTTGGAAATATTGGAGGCCGACCAAGGAAATATTTGGACATATTGGGAGCATTAAAAGATCAGAAATACTTGCTGCTTTGAAAGAAAAACACAGAAGATTATACACAGCAAAGATAACCCTGAAATACCCAGTTATAATGTTGAAAAAAAATGAAATATCCTGCTGGGACACATTTGTAGATGCCAAATTAATTTCTCCAAGTCTACAGTCAAAATAAACCCCAATGAGATTTAAACGAAGAAAAAATAACCAAGACACCTGAGAATCTCAGAACAGTATCATTATAAATGACTGCTATTGTTGCTCTCTGCTGGCAGGCATTAACTTGTGTGTGTGTGTGTGTATATGAGTGAGTGTGTGTGTAAAGATGTTGCACTTGGCATGCAGTTTGTATTCTGTGTGTTAACACTTGTGTGTACACTTTTTGTCTGTGCTTGCATTAAGAAAAGACTCTCACATTCATCACAGAAGAGTCTATAGAACTTCTGAATGGCCTGAAAGGGCAGTCAGACAGTGTGTGTGCCTGTGCACTTGCATGAGTGTGTTGAGTTTGTGTGTGTTTGTATGTGTGTGTCACCAGATCCCAGCTATTTAGCAGACTCTATCTGGGATTACAGCCCTGATGAGAAAAGAGATCAGAGCCAGGGAGGGACTGCTGAGCCCTGACTGGAGGAGAAACTGCAGTAACTGTACACCTGTACAGCCTTGTTACTGTGCATTACAATATGGAGAGAGAGATTTAGCAAATTGGCAAGCGTTCATTAGAAAATAACAGAAAGTGCATGGGTAACAGTGTGCACTGCTAAACATTTTTCCTGTATTATAAAAGTTCACAGCCATTGTGTTGTCATTTATGGATAGAGATCAATAATTTACTAAAAAAACCTTAAAGCATTAAATATTTTACAAACTCAGAATAAGAGAAAAATTATACCAGTATGGTTGGGGTTATAAAAAAAAAACCCATATCTTACAATTGTTGTTTTTCAGACTTTAATTTAAAATCTGTCCTTTGAGGGCTAACATGTGTTTTTATGAATTCATGAATTACTTGAAATCAAGGAAATGGATTATAATATTATGTTAGGAAATACCAAGAAATAAACCGAACCTTTGCATGTAAAACCTTTTCATCTGCTCAAATATGATCTTTGCATTTGAAGCAAACAAACTCTTGCCTGTTCACACATCCAGCAGACACAACAACTAACATCGTGCCGCCTTTAGCCTTGTTTGAGTCTCGACCAACTGCTGCAGGAAACATACATGAAGTTAGCCTCAACATCCATTTACAGTAGATGTTGCTTGATTATGCACTCTCCTGTTTTCTCCATTCAGTTTTCCAACAACTCCTGCAGTATATATCTGGCTCTTTAGCTGCTAAATTCTCTTCTACGTCCACAAGCTAGTCGCTAACGGCCTCCTCTGTTGTGTAAAGCTAGCTGGCTAGCATATAGTGATTTCTCAGAGCTTTTATTGCTAAAAACAGTTTCCTGCTGCATCTAGAAATTATGCCAATGAGTGTAGTGAGAGTGAGCCAGACCAGTAAAGTTATAGACAAAGAAATAAAACAACAGCATAAAAGAGGCTAAAAAGCTTTGTAAGAGCTACAGGAAGCTGCAGAGTCAATCTGTGATGTTCTGTGGTTTCATTATTCACTTCCCCTGACTCATTGTTAATAAAAATATCAATCAATGTAGCTATACCTTTTAAAAGAGCGCTCATTAAATGGACACGATAGATAGTTCTAAGTAAAACTGATGTAACTATACCAGTCTGTGCGTTTAGGTCATCTGAGGAGACTGATTTACTGGTGGGATGGTGTAGGGCATTACAGGAGTGAACCTGCATTAATCCTTTTGGCCACCTTCCCAAAACTTGACAGAGAGTCATTACTGTAATCCAGTGTGACAATAGAGGCACTCACTGCTGCCTAAAGCAAGGGCATTAAGTCACCAGGTTATTGTTCACTTCGGCAACTTGAAAGAAGTGTAACGAAATATGGATTTTAATATGAGATGTTAGTGGTAAAAAAATGTCACATTTCATAAAGTGTAATGGAATAAGTCAGTGGTTGCAGAGTCTGTAGAGGACGAAGGGAACATGCCTGTAATACTGTAGCCCCATTTAGAATAAATGACCATTCTTTCTGATTGTGTGCATCTCCACAGCACACTGCAGTGTTTGTTTTGTATAGTTCGACGACATCCCCAGGGTCCCCCATACATAGAGGATGGGGAAAAGGGTGGGTAAACAAAGAAAATGGATGTCTGAGAAAATGTTAAATAGAGATAGAGAAAGAGACAGGATGTAAAAAGACAGACCAGACATAATGGTTATAGCCCAGACAAAACACTGAAGACAATCAGCATTTGGAGGCCGCTTTCATTCAGTTAAAACAACCTATTATCTGTCTGTGTAATGATGGTTTTTAACAGCAGACCATTACAACGAACTGATTCAACTTTTAGAAACTAATGTTTTTCCTCTTTAATTTCTTGGCTCTTCAAGGAAGGGAACAATTTTAAGACCTTCGGATGTACCATTATCAAATTGATTGTAAGACTGTTTTTCTTTTTTTTTTTTAATTAATGTGCTCAAAGCAATCTACTCACATGACTTAACAATTCTGCAAAATTCTATACTACTTTTAATGACAGTGTATTATATTTCTGAGGCTGCTAACTGCAGTATTGTTAAGGTACTGAGGTTCTACTTATGACACAGCCATGTTTCAAGGTGAATGCTGACATTAGCAGACCTACATGCTCATAACAAGCCCCGGGCGGACACAACCAAGCAAGTATTTTTTCCCAGATTTCAATCTTTACCTAAGCTAACAATCTTTTGACTGTTTGCCATTATTGGACAGATACGGCTGTGATATTGATCTTCTCATCTAACTCTTGACAAGAAAGTAAATTAAGCACTTCTTAAAATGGCAAAGTGTTCGATATAATTGCAATAAGACAAATAAAATACTTAATGTATGTCTTAAAATGTGTGTGTGTTTGTGGACATGGGCACAAATATTAATTGCTGATCATAGGACAAAACTGATGAAGAAACTCAGACATGCCATAACTTCCCACCACTTTGACCTCCATTGTGTGATGTTTTTGCCTTGCCTTAGAGACATGCTAGTTTTACATTGGACTGTCAATAAACTTTTGTATCTGACAGAAATCTTGCACTGCAGCACTGCACTCTAGATAGATTTATACAGCACACTAGGATTAATGAGAGGTAATGGATGCCTTTGGGATAAAAAGTGATTCAGATACATATAGTATGTCTTGTCAAATGGCAAATGTGCAATTTGTATAAATGTGTAAAAACCTGCAAAACTACTGCCTCCAGACAAATGTGTGCCTCATTAGATTACTGATGATGTAACAGATCAAAAGAAGATAAAGTTCAAATGTGTCTTAGTCTTACATTAATTGTGTTTGAGCACTGTGGAACAATGGAGCACTATTTTGAGATATTTTTTGTATTCAAAACTAATACAAGTTCGAACATCACACATCTCAGTTAACTGTAAACAGGTGAGGGATAAGTTAGGTGTGAAGCACGTCCTGCTGGCTTATTATTAGCGTGACTGACTTCAGCTGTGATTATGATCTGGCAGGCTTCACTCTGTGGTTCAACCCAAAACACTCCTCTCCTGGGTGAATACGGGCTGCCCTTCAGCACTGTGGAGACTTACAGCACTAATCCACCTTCTAGAGTGACACACACGGGCTTCTTACAGGCTGTTTCTCCAGGATATTTCACTCTGCCGCTTCTCAAATGAGCACAGTCACACACGTGCACTGAAAAATGCATGTCTCAACACTTTTATACTCGTGTACAGAAGTTATGCAGCTACATTGTGCATTGGCTTGATGAACTCTCAGGTAAATTCAAAACTAACTTTTGATTTCCATTGTGCTTTTAACTTGGTATATTTATGTTGAGTATTAGTCTTTGCAATTGAAGAAAGATGTTTGAGTAAAAAACTCTTTCTTCAACCACTATTACTGGTAAAAACCTCCATTTTCAGGTACACACACATACACACATCCACACACACGGACCAGGGGCCCCCAAGCAAAGTGAAAACCTTTGTGTAATGACTACTCAACACATTAATCTGCTATGACAGTTTCAGCTTGTTGGAGAGAATACTAAGAAGAAAAATAGGCCTACTAAGACGTTCCAGAGTGGAGAGGATTAGAAGGTACATTTCCATAGGCAGCTTCAGAGTATTTATCATGAGAATCCTGAGAAAATTTTTGTTGATAGTAAGACATGTTCTGGCAATAAAAAAAGGAGGCAGAGATGTTGCATCTGTTGTTAACTATGTACCTATATATTGGTAAGTTTATTTAAAGGAATAGCTGACATCTTGGGAATGGCCCTTATTCACTTTCATGCCAAGAGACAAAAGGACTGATGCTCTCAAGGCTGTCAATCTAATATGCAACAGCCTTTTGGGTAGCTTAGCATTAAGATTAGAAAACAGAGTTAAACTGAAAAGAGTCAGAGTGAAGTTGGAATTGTTACCGCAAGTCGGTAAGGTTGATCAAAAATACTTAAATATTTTATTTAGGCTATATATATTTTTTACACATTTTGTCTGTATAATCAAAAAAAGTACCAGATTTGTGTATGGGAGCATCTGTGTACATGGACATGTATAAGCAAGTGTGAACTGGTGTTTGCAAGGTTTAAGTATATATTTATATGTATGCATATATGGATATGAATATTAAACTACTTTTTGTCCTACATTGTCTCTGATGTACAATAATGCTTAAGTTACAGCGGTAAATTTCCTTTTATTTTGCCTCATCTTCTTTTTATTCTCTCTATGAATGTGTCGTTTTGAATTCTCATTCAGTTTCTTAGGTCTATTCATATGCACCCTTTTGACCTTATGCAGTAAAAAAAAAAATATCGCAAGAAGGGAAACAACTAGCATGGCTCTGTCCCAAGGTAACAAAATCTGCCAAAGATTGGAGAAAGCTAATACCTTCTAAGAAACCCCCATTCTGCAGCAACCTCTCATTCACGCTTCTTTTGCTGTATGAATTCTTAAACTATGAGATCTGACATTTCATTTAGTGACCTTTAAATGTGCTTTTGGGAGGATTGTTTCATCTTTCAACAGATCCAGGCTGGCTGTGTCCTTTTGTTTCCAGTCTAAGTTGACTGTCTGACTTAGGTGTCATATTTAGCGTACAGATTTCTTCTCATCCGACTCTTGACACGGAAACACTTAAACATAATTCCCTGAATCTCAAACTAGCATTTATGAAAAACTACATAAATTATGTTCAGTTTCAAAAAGAAAAGTGCATTCACATTCCATTTTTTTTTAATTTAACGCAAGAGATTGCTTGTCAGTTTGTGGCCAGAGGTGCGCAATAGTTTTTTAAAAGAAAATGCTAACTGTGTTAGCTTGCTATTTATGCTAAAGTACTTAAGACTTGTCCATAATTTCTGTATGTTACTCACAAATGACTAATATTCAAAAGGTAACAGTGTGATTCATGTAAACTGGTGAACTCTTTTTTAAGAAACAATACCTTTTAAGTACCTTAATTTACTTTTTAGCTGCTTAGGTTGGTTTTCTTTATCCCAAGTGGCAAACAATAACTGAGAATAGAGGTTTTTAATCGATATTCAGAAAAAAAAAAACTTGAGGAGAACAGGTGGACGAAAACATTCAGCAGCAATTCACCAATCAGATCAGTGTGTATTCCAACATGAGTACAGAAAAGCCCCTGGCTGGCACTGAGTGATGTGATAAGTTGAGAGTGATGGGATCCACCTCAATGGGCCCTTCTCAGAGATGAAAGGGACTCAGACATGTATATACATTCATAAACGCAGTTACTTACTCTAATACACACTCACTAACACACATTACGTTACAGACTGAGAGACACAGAGGGGCTTTGTCAGCCTCTCCACATGTGACAAGTCCTGTTAGGCTCCTGCTCTCAGTCTCATTACTGCGATTACAGTGACGGCCTGAGAAACAGAGGTCTCCTCATGCTCACACACGCATGCAGGAGAAACCCCCATGCATCAGATGCCTTCACCTTGATTTTGGCAGTTTCATACTAACTTAGAAATAACAATGGTGATACTGACATGACTGCAATTTGTTAAAGCTATCTTGTGTCTTATTTTGAGATGGTTTGGGATTCTGGTCTTTGCAACAAAAACAGATACAAAATATAAAGATACATATGATCATTATTTTCAGTATTATCCCTTTGCTGGCCTCATGGAGGACTTAAGAGGATGAGAGGGAAAAAGAAATAGGGAGATGCCTTTAAAAAAGCAGATGAGTCAGTCTATCATCACTGTGCTTCTGATCTCATCCTTCCTGGAAAATTGCCAATTAAATCACAAGCTGACATCACTCCTCATGACAATCCGCCAATCAAATTACTCCCTAAAGAAGCAGCCGATCTTCCTGCATCGTCACAAAGCCCAATGCTTCATTCTTCTCGAAAAATCTAATTTCTTAGTAATCAAATTTCCTATAACTGTTTACTTCAAACGAGAGATGTTTCAGTAAAATTTATCATTTTCCATTTTTTAACAGTTGTACACAACTACTGTGGGGATTTTATGTTACAGATCTACCATAAGTTACATAAGTTGCTCGTCATCTATGGATATTAGCTCAATGGGCAATAAAAATAATGTTAAGTTGCATTCAGGATGCTGCTTGGAAGTAGCAGGGTCCTGTTGCTAATAAATAAATTACGTGGTATCAGATTGGTGCATAATACTTCTATATTTACAGATACCTGATACAGCATGTTAGGCAGTATCCACCCTTATTTAAACACTGTGGGCAGCTGGCACAGGCAGCACCGAGTGATTTAGCAGAAACAGAAAGGAACATCTGAGCCCACAAGACAGGAGACAACAGGAATCTTTTCTCCACATCTAACACTGCTACCAGCACACTGACTCATCATCTGACCTCATCATGTACGGTCACATATTTCTGGATCTTGCAAAACTCAAAAGCATAGGATGCAGTAAATGACTGTAATATTTTTTTACAAGCATTTGATGCTGAAATTTTGTGCTTTGTTGTGCTTTACTTGTTTTGACTGTAAAAAAATGACCTAATTTTCTGTCTCAGCTGCAGGCCACAGAAATAAAAGGAAACACTGGCATTATTAACGCCGGTATGATGTTACTTTAAGTGAGACAGAAAAAAGGACATTTCTTATGTTCAGACTTGTTCCTATTGCTAAAATAATCTGCTATCCGCAGCTACTTGCTACCACCCAAAACTCTGGCTAATTTTTACTTTAAAGGGCTAGTTTGACCAAGTATATGAAAAAAGTTATTCCAGTACTGCTTGCAGTATCTAGTCACAGGCTTTAAGATATGAATTTCAGTGACTACTAGAATTAACTTTTTGGTGTTCAATGATGGGTAAAAGCCTCTTTATATATGCAAAAATGGTTCTCATTAAACAAGTTGGAGCTAAACATACAAGATATGAGAGACATCACCTTAATGTTTGGTATTAAGTTGCAAGTTTTAAGATTAGACAGAAAGTAGGGTGACGAGAATGCATAGAAATCAATACAGTAATGCAAGGCGATGCAAACAAAGGCAAAGATGTGCCTGCACAAAAGGAAAAAAATCAATTAGCATAAAGAAAAATTCATTGGTATCCTTAAGCTTTATGAGTTAGTTGAGTTAACGTAAAAAAATCAGGGGAAATTACAGCAATGTTTTGAGAGGAGTAAGAGGCTGAGCTGAAAGAAACACAAAGATACGCTTGCATGTACACTGGATGTTGCTAGCTAGCTCGCAGCCACTGTCTGTAGAGTTACAGATAAGCAAAGAGAGCAGAGAGCACAAATCCAGTGCTCAAACATGTGCAAATAACTCATGGCAAAAATCTGATTGGCCTTCTGTGTGAACACAAAGTAATACACTTCATGTTTGTCACAAAACTAGTATATCTATCCTCAACAAACTCCTTCATCTACATCTTGTCTGTGATATGCATTATTTTCTCAGTATTCACATAAGAAATTAGCTCTCTCTTTCTAGAGTGTCAAAACACAGAGTACAACAAGCAGCCTTCTCTATATAAGTGTTAATAATGTGTAGTGGATGAGCCATATGAAGAGCTTCAATAACAACTGAGGTTAAGCAGCTGAAGAATGTCTGCGAGTGTTTTGATGAGGATATGAGTGGACTGCAGTCCTCTGAGGTGCCATTACTGTGGACTGATGACAGTGATGCTATCCAGCAGAGGTTAATGAGGGCCACACTGCACCGCACATGTACACACACTCACATGAAGGTGCGCAGGTTCTTGTTTTTGTAAGTTGTGGGTTCCAACATTTTTTTTTTTTGGTCACTTGTGAGGACCCCAAACCAAACATGTTTTACTGAGCCTAAGTTGATTATGTTACTGAGACAAGAGAACTGCAAAAACTCTAATTTCAATCACAAACAAACACACACAAGACACTACACACCCACCCACACACAGAGCTATCACAGCTCCAATCCTTCTTCTAATCCAAGCCCCTGTTGAAGTGTAAATACTAAAAAACTTCACTCTATTCTTAAGGACTCTCTGACTTTAAACATTAAAACATGATTTTAAACATGATCGTGTGTATGTGTGTGTATCTGTATGTCCTCCTAACACAATCATGACTGATTATACAACAATTTGTAACAAACACTTCCATTAAAAAAAAGCAGTTTTACAATACATAAAAGAGATGCAGCGGGTGCACTTGTCTTTTTATTCCTGAGTGTGTGTGTGTGTGTGCATGTTTTTG
>JAPZDY010000015.1:5357294-5369595 GCA_029783645.1 Ctenochaetus hawaiiensis | reverse complement strand
CATTAATGTTTCCATTGTTTAAGCTTTAATATCTGACATTTCAATGTTTAAATAACAGTGAAGAAGACTAGAGTCTACAGGCTGCACCTATACACAGAGCAGTGCTTTGAGTTCAATGTTCACATTAGCATGCTCACATGTACACATGTCAGGCTGGTTCATCTGGTGTAATGTTCTCCTTGTTGACCATTGTTCATTGAATTAGCATTCCTTTTTAGCATCAGCACAAAACACACACTACAGATACACAGATCTGTTCTTGAACCGAAAGTGAGGTGTAATTACAATTCCAGCTGAGAAGAAATGTGTCCCAAATTTCATGCAAATCCATACAATAGTGAAGATATTTCACTCAAACACAAAAATGTCAACCTAATGGTGGCGCTAGAGGGAAAGTCAGAAATTCCTAAATGAATAGCTCCATTATCAAATCTTCATGGTGACTGATGACTTCCATCTCAACTCAGATCATAAACATGACAGGTTCAGTCTCTTACCTGGAGCGAAGGCTGCCAGGTAGAGCACCAGACCCAATAAAACCAACCAGGAGAAGGAGGTGGGACAGTAGTTGTAAGCCCAGTAGGTGTGATCTCTCATCAGGCTGGAGTTGGAGCATCTGGAAGAAGAAGGCACACACTTTGGCTTTTGTTAATCACTCCTAAAACTGGATCTTAATTCAAAGTGAAATATGTCATTTCACATTTAAGCAGTTAAAAGTCTAAATATACATTCTAATCTCTTCTATTGCCCTCATTGCATAGATCCCCTGTGCTGCATCCTAAACACACGCACATTCTGCATCCTGTGACTCACCTGCCCCATGCTGCTTGCTCAGTGGAGGCCTTATTGACTGGCACACAGGAGGAGGTGACGAGTGCTGAGCCATTTTCACGGTAACAGAAACCACATCCAGGGTCCAGCATGCATGGCTCACACAGCCTACAAGCCGAACAGCAGACACAAAAAAACATTAGCTGTAATTGCAGTGAACACAATCAATCACGCTGCACGGCAGCTCTTTAAGTCACATTCCTGTACCTGCCATTGTATTTTGACTTCTGTAGAGCAAAAATGTACCGTAGTAAACGTGTTTAAAAAGTAAAGCATTGAATTGGTGCCTCACACGAATCTGCCTGCACTACTTCACATTACATGACCGCAACAACAAAAGCAGCCCATTCGCTCTAATTAAGACTGAGATTTGCCTCATTTCCCCGAATAATGGAAATTGCATAGGCTGTTTTACACATACAGGAAGTCATAAATGAAAACTATTCATGATCATTACATTCTTCCCCTGTCCTTTCCTGTTTATTATGTCTTTGTTTATTACAAGTGCATCTTACCATGTGCAACAGTCAGTTCCTTGATAAGCAGTCCTCATGTAAGAGAGTTTAAAGCACTAATTTACTGACATTTCATTTTAAAAAGGAGCACATCATATTTTCCATGCAGTGTTATCAGGTTTGTTGTTGCTGAGCATGATGGAAGTACATGGAAATGTATGTTTTGTTTCAGAGGTTTTTTTTTCTTGCAATCTGCAGACTCCCTGTGTGCAGGGCTGGAGCTGGAGTTGGTCCCTTGGCGCCATGTGGTGGCTGCCCACTGCTCCGTCTGGATGGTTTAAGTGCAGAGAACCAATTTCACCTTACTGTGCTCAGAAAAAAATGCATATGACCAATGAAGAATTCTAGCATGCCTATCTGACTTCACTTTTTTCTTTCTAAAACTGAAAACATGAGAGAGTAAATGAATTCTCAAGGTAATTTCTCATGTAATCTTTCACCCTTGCGGCTTCCTTGCAAGGTAAAGGCCAGTTTACACCAAAGATTTGCAATGCTATGAAATGATTGCAGGTAAAGTTGCAGGGGTATGGACCGGTCCGTCTCAACTCGACTCAAGCTGGCTGATGGCGTCGCTTGGAGCTTGTCAAGTCACCAGAGGCCAGTTTTGGAATGTAAGGCACAACACTTATTTCAACAGTCAATGAGCTTGTGGCGATGTAAGTGCTTTTTTTATTCATGTTTAATCCAGAGATATAACGTTAGCTTACAGTAAGCAAAAGCTGTTTCTAACCTCACTGTAATGGCAGCGCTTATCTCTATGCTAGACTTTATAGCTTCAATAAGTATAATTGTGAAAGAATGATTTGTGCTTTCAGCGTCTCCGTTCAGAGTCGTTGCGATGGAAATGATACACTGTCTCATGCAGTTGCGGCGGTGTGAACTGACTCTGCATTGCAAGCATTTGTGAGTGTGAAGTTGTCTCGTCGTGAATCTTTGTTGTAAAGCGGCCTTAAGAGTTCAAGAACCTTCACAAACCAAGAAGATATGTTTATATATAATTATAACATTCAGATTATGCCCTGCAAGAGCGAAAAATATATCAACAGGCAGAGCAATGATGACAGCCGTTTGTTAATTTAAAGGTATTGCATCAAAGAGATTGCGTCATTTCCCAGGCATGTAATCAATAGTCAAACCCGCTGGAGAGTCCTTAAGAACACATCCATGTACTTCCCATCCACAGTGAGTGTGAGAGGCCTCTGGTGGCTCTGGTGAGGGGGGGTGTGTGGGCTGATACACAGTAAAGTGAACTCAATGAAACCACTGCAGTGTGGTAAAAGCACTCATCTCCTAAAATTACCTCTGTGTTTGTGTTTGTTTGTGTACGTGGTGGCGTGTGTTGTGCTGCTGTGTGTGTGAGTGTGCGTGTGGGTGCTGGACAGCGAGTCCATTAGGCGCTGTTTGTTGTTATGATGAAAGACCACCGTTACGCACGAGGTTCATCCTGTGTCTGTGTAAGTGAGAGTAAATTGGGACACAGAGGCATCTGATCTGTGGCTTACATGAAAACACACTCAGGTTTTCTGTGTCTGTTTGCCTTTGTCGCCAGTGGAGACAATAAAATGAACTTGAGTTTGGTCCTAAGGTTTGGGGGTAACAGTTTAATAGAGCTTAATAATATTTACAAAGAATCTTACAGCTATTGTTTGGCATGATTGGAAAGGTCACTGCAAGTCAATCTTCTGAGTGATCACCTTTGTCCTGTAATAAAACAATAGCAGAGGTCTCATCAATGATGAATATGTCCTTGTCCGTATGGCACAAGGGGTCACTGAATGATTGATAGTTTGAAAATGATGAGAATCATACGCTTGGTCCTTCACAGTCACTGGATCTCCACCCAGTTCAAAACCACTGGGAGAATTCAGACTAATGGTTTAGAAAGCGCTCTCCACCTCCATCATCAAAACACCTATTTAGGGAGTATCTCTTGATAAATCAGTGTTTTGTCTCTCTAGTATAGTTGCAGAGACATGTCAAATCAATGTCAAGGTGTACTGAAACGGTACTGAATCCTTGCTAAAATACTTTATGTTGGTTTTTCCTCAACTCTGTTAGTTGATATGTTGACACTAATTTTGGCCCTGAGTCCTTGTCCAGAGCAACACGGGGATTTTTTAAAAAGCTGAGCTTTCTTATGAGTTTTAGCCTATCGACCACACAAAAAGGTGGCTAAGGTAAATTAAAAAATGGATCTTAAGATAAACTCTAGCCGGGTTAAAGATATTTTGAGACCTTGTTGACATGAACAGTAAAAGTTTTCAGCTTGTGTTGACAGAAGCTGTGTGCTGTTATCAGCTGTGTTTACAATGAGAAGATACAGTGCAGGGGGGGAACCTTGCTAACATGGGTTTTGATATGTTTACACATAAATTTACAATCACTTTTTCATTTTACTGAGGAACAGAGGCGGCAAGAACTGGTTGGACTTCCAGTTGCTCCTTGCCTATAAGGGAAAGCTTTTTTCCAGGCATCTGATTTGCCAGTATTGCCAGTATGGTGTTGTTGTTTTTTCATTTGGGTGGACATTTACTTAAAGCAATGCCTGCATGGGATTGTTTTTGAGAATGAAGAAGGAAGAAACCCTGTTTTAGTGTAATACCCATGTAGGTTTGGACTAGACGTGTAGAGAGCTTTATTGATGCATGTGAGAAAACCTGTACTAACTTTAAACACAAAAATCCTTTTACAAAGGTTTTATCATCTGCAGCTCTCCACAACTGAGTGTGTTCTCCCACACTATGGATTTATATTCTTACATTTCAAAGTACTGAATGCTTTTACACAGAGCAGAAGTGCTTTAAGGTGAATAGTGGCTATGGAATATGTGAAAAAATGTGAAAAATATATCAATCCTAACAACAAATATCATACTTTGTGAAGAGACAGTGGTCTATTACCCCTGCTCTTCCATTGGTACACTCATTAAGTATCTAAATATTACACAAACATTTCAAATTTGTTGAGCTTAATCCTCAAAGGACAATCTGAATGTTGATTTATTAAATATATAAACACTATAAAGCTATTTTTACTTTATATCTTTAGGATGTCAGCCAGCAGTGCGAGTTATTGCAGCTCTCACTTGGGTCATCACATCACATCACATACTAGAGTATGTGAAATAAATATGCTATATTTGCCTAGCATGCTTTACTTTTGGTTGGTGGTTAAGGGAGATGATGAAGGGTCATTGTTTCATAGCAGAAGAGTCAGTTTTCCAGCAGAAGCAGGTTCACTGTAGTCTGAGACCAAAGTGTACTTACTGGTATTTGGAGCAGGTAGAGTTGGCCATAGACGGGTCTAACGGGTGGAAGGTGACAGGAGGACTGTGCTGGGCAGATATCAGAAAACCGATGGCCAGCAGACTCAAACTCAAACACGTACCTGACAAAAAAATACATAATACACACAACATGAAAAAGTGACCAGTAGGATTTGTAGACAATCCGACCTGATGTGGATGTTTTCAGTGACTGACCCATGATACTGCCCAAGGTGAGCTTCCTGCGCCCCACTCTCTCCACCAGCCACACTCCCAGCAGGGTAAACAGGAAGTTGGTAAGGGTGGTGAGTCCAGCAAGCCAGATCGCCAGCCTGTCGTCCCGCACTCCTGACATCTGCAGAATGGTGGCGCTGTAGTACCTATGTGACACAAGGCGGAAAAAGGTAACACATAACAATAACATAAAATGATTAGTCCAAAGAAGAATTTCCTGATAAAGATTCAAATAATATCAAAATAAAAAAAATAATTCTTGTTTATTACAGCTCTTTTTTAACTTCTTTAAAAGTTAAAAAGTTACTCTTGAGATGTAAAACATGGCACTTAAGTACAATGGAGAAACATAGAGAAGCCATGTTATTCAGCAAGTTATAAAGAAAAAACATGTTAGCCTAATTATCAAAAGGAAAAACTCTACATTAGTATTTATTTTTGTGCTAAGAGTTAGGCGAAAAGATTGGTGTATGTTGTGGGAGCTACCTCACTGACTTGTTCCAAATGGCACAAACAGCGTAAGATGGCAGCGCCTGTATCAGGGATATATTGGCTAGATATTTAGAGATGCAATGTCCATCTTTATTTATGCTGATGATCAAGACAAATCAACAAACCAACCAAAGCCTCTGTTCTTGAGAGCAAACCACCCGCCCACCTATCGCACCCTCTCTGCCTGAGTACCAGCCACTCATCTAAAGACAGTTAGCTATCGCCTATAAATAGTCTTTCACCAGTCACTTTTAATGGCTCATCCCCTCTATCTCCTCTCCTCCTCTCTCTTTCTATTCTCTTGTGTAATTATACTTGTAACTCTGGCACAAAGCTCCACGTAGGCAGATTACCTCCAATCATCATCAACAAGGCTCTAAACAGGCTGCGTTCAACAATACAAACACCTGCATCAGGTCCATTTCCCACTTCTAATATGATCTGATGTAACTGCGATCCAGGGAAAAAACATTGACAGGCACTCATATAATGGCCACACAAACACACACACCTGCAAAGACCCCATTTAAGCTGTCATTATGGAAATTATGTGCTTGAAAAAAAAGAGAAAACATATTCTCAGATGCACGCATGCTGCATTTAAGCACACACAGCAATCAAAAACCCTTAGAGGATGCAACACAAATACAAAGAAGGTAATGCTCATTAAAGAAAAAGCCAAAATAAAAAAGTCTCCTGCATTGTTTGGCTTGCTGTGTCTCTATAGGCAACTCAGAATTAGCATTCTGCTTTTCATCTCTTCAAAAAGAATTATCTCTTTTCTTGCTCTCTCTCTCTTCCCCAAAACAAAGACATTCAATTGAGGGATTTGCATAATAACTCTTTACTTTTCTGCCATGGTATCCAGTCAGACAGAACAAGAGCAGGACAAGAAATGAGACACCGTGAAATTCTAATGTTAAAAGCCTGACCTACACTTGCACAAGTTTAAGCAGGTGATGGAAGTTACAGACATCTTTAGTCATCTGCAAACTTAGATAAAACTGAGCAATTGCATGTGCTGGGGAAACACACACATACAGGCAAAAACATGCGCACACACTCAAAAAATACACAAAAGAAATGAGCTGGTTTTTGGAACACCAGCGGGACATAAAACACTATTTCTGCTCTCAGCAGCGCAGCCTGCTGTGTTCCATCTCCAGACCTGCATTTTACTGATTGCAGCACACACACCCACCCACCTGTACACACACAGAAACACACAGAAACACTCTGTTCTTACTTAAAAAAACTTCTAAGAATAACAACCTGCAGGAAAAAGGTGGAGAAATACGTCTGGTGTTGAAAGCTCCTTCCTCACCCTTGTATACTATGAGCCTATACTATGAGCCTCCCGATGAAAAGTGCTAATTTATTGTTTTAGTTAAAGGTGACTGAACTGCTGTTAGGGGGAAAGAAGAAAGCAACACCTTGAAAATATTATAGTGTATAGCTTCACTTCTGCTTGTGCTAATTGCTTGTTTCTCCTTGCAGATCTGCACAGAGCATCTCTTTTGTATATGTGTGCCTTTTCTCTAATCATATAAACAGCAAGTGGGGAAAAAAACATTTAACACAGACTGACATTTTGACAAGAGATCAGTGTATAAAGAAGTGCAGCTGGTACTATGAATAGCCTTAAAATTGTACTATTTCCATGGATGAGAATGCATCATTATAATAGGAACACAGAGAGCTGTGGTACAGACATTTGTTTGGTATTTGTTTGTATTTTCCAGTTAAAAATTGCAGTTTAATGAGCCAACTTATTTCTGCATTCTGTAAGTGGATTCAATCTAAATGATAATGATGTGTGTTCTGTGCTAGAAATGCAAGTTACATTTCACTTGTGGAACTGGTAAAAAGTTCTTGATTTATATTTGTTGTGTGGAACTGAACGCCACAGTGCTGATAAAACCCTGATAGATAGTGACATCACTAAGTCTGAAACACCCACCACTTGTCAATTATGAAGACACATCATAAAGTGACATGAAACAGTCCCAGGCAGTCAAACAGGAACTAAATGAAAAAGGCCTCTGAGGCAGTTTCAAATGTCTGATAAAAATGTCCACAAACATATTTTTTATTCTTTTCATTTTCATGTTGACAATTCTGTTTACATAGTAAACTTGCTTTAAGACAAGGGGTGGGAGCAGAGGTCAGTCAGGAGTCAGGACTGGATTTGCTTCAATTACCTGGATCACTGGGAGCTACAGTGAACTGTTGCTGTCCTGCAGCGATTTCATACCCTGCACTGAGGGGATGAAAATGGAAAAACAGTGCCATTATGCCACTATTCTGTGTCTCTAAGTTCCCAGGATTACCTGAAAGGTTCACTCAACCCCTCTTTTTGCAGTTTTTTCATACCACATCCATCAAGATTAAGGTTGTTTTCACATTGAACAAAGATGAAGAGTTTACCATACATTCATTCATTTATGGCAATTCGCCACAACATCAACATTGCCCAAACCTTTTTTTTTTTTTTAGTTTAGTCATGTAAGTTCCACTGTCATGGAATCACCAGTGAAAACATTTGGTATAAGATTAGCTTTATTACACTAAAGCTTTATTTTTCTCATTCAATAACATTTTATTTTTTAAAAAAAATGTTTATTTTGGGGGAGTAAACAGAAAATTTTTGAGAAAATAGACTTAATAGCCTGTTAACACTTAGCTTGCCAGACTGCAACTAAGCCTCCCAGAAGTCACTGCTTCAAATTTTACATGAAACAGCGAATGCCACTTTGTAATGTGACAACTGAATGGAGCATGAAATGTAGCTCCCTTGGTTACCACTGCACATAGGCCCATTAGGACGAGCCTTTCACATTTCTCATTTTACATTTTATACACTGTATGATAAAGCTCTAAATAAGTGTAACTATTAGCGGAGCCCATTTTATCTCAAAGAATAAGCTACCAATCCTAGTTTCCCATCATTACACACAGCCAGTAATAACATGTTTAAAGGCCAGAACCATAGCCCTCTGGTAATAACCTTTAATGATCAGACTGTATTAAAGTAGTTCTAGTTTGATTAGTAAGACCTCCACAGAATAATCATTATTCCCGGTGCAGATTAAAAGCATACATTAGAGAGGCTGTGGTTGAGTTTCACACTCCATATTACACACACACACACTGAGCAACACAGATGTCATCTTTCTTTGCCCCTCAAAAACACACGCAGATACACCATCACGCACAAGCACACCCACTGTGTTTTACATAAGAGACTCAGTCGGTGTGAAGCAAAACATGAGAAGGTGTGATCTGGCCCTGACCCTGGGCTAAAAATGGAAACAGGGATCCACCCTCCTGTCAAGCTTAGAGTCCAAACCTCTCATTCAGCACATAAAGGAGACCGACGACACGAACATCAGCCAGGAAGAAAGACAGATGAAGTGGGAAGGAGGAAAAGGGACTGACCACAAGAAGAGGAGAGGAGCAGAAGGAGGGAATGCAATAGAGGGAGCAGTAAGGAGTAAATGGATAAAGAGTGACAGGTGGAACAGAGAAAATATAATAGCACCAACATGTTTCCCAAGTACTTTGTGTATCCATTTTAGCTCATCTAATGCGTGCCACTTACTTGACAGGTACTCATTTACATCTATCACCACCTCAATAGGTGGCTTGTTGGCTGGCTGATAAGTCTGTCAATCTTTGTCAGTGACTACTTCACATTTCCACTGAAACCAGAAATACAGCAGGTGAGTAAAATATTTTAGAGTAATACAGGCCTGACTATTGTTTGTAATAAGCTGATTTAAACAGATAACAGACAGGTTTTGCTTGGCACTTTCTTCCTCTTGCATTTGATCCACCTCACTGTTCTAAACCCATTTCACATGCCTGGAGGTAAAAGAAAGGCTCTGACTCACGGTTGACATTTAGTGACACATTACTGGGTCTTGTTAGAAGTTGCTGACTTTTAGCAAATACACAACATGAGGTCTTAAAGGACCACACTGGTGGCTTTGTGTTTTGTAGTTCAACTCTATTCTGTGCATGGTAGATTAATGCACTGCTTTTTTTTACATCGCTAAATTTTAGAAGATTTCTCTCTGTTCTTTCAAAAGTCATCCCTATCAGGTTTGTTACATTTCCTTAAAATATTTTTTCCCCCTTGTGTTATGTTTTTTCTACGCATTCACTCGGTGTCATGACACCAACGCCTTTATGGCTCAATCCAGAGTGCTCACACTAATGATGAGATATCTTCTCAGTTCAGCTGCTGTAGAGATGACCATAGGCTTTTGAAAAGACGGAGGTGGATATGTGTCACACAGCCATCATTCCTGGCGTGAGGACTCCTCTATTCAAAATGCTTTCAGTGGTTTGTCCTCTTCAATTCTAAAATCTCTGCATTTAAACAGAGTCAAAGGTAAATTATTCATGTTGACAAATTTTCCTGAGTTCAACCTTGACCATAATCTTTCTCCAGCCTTAACTAAGTGACTGATTGACAGAGAAGGTCATGTTGCTGCCTGAGCAGTTAATGATGAACGATGACAAACCTGCACAAGCATGTGAGATGTGAAATGGCACTCCAGGTAAGGTTTCCTTCATCTATATGACAGAAACGCTCAAACAGAGTGCTACTTATTGACAGAAGACTGATCTAATAATGTAATTTGATAGTATGGATTTAGAGACAGTCAGGGACAGAGGGAAGGTCCACTGTAAGGCAACAGCAAGCGAGAGGGAGACTAAGCGAGAAAACAAGTGGAAGTGTGTGTGAGTGGGCAAGCAGTGAGCGCTCGAGTGTGTGAGTGAGTGACCATGTGTGTGTGTGAGAGGGAGAGAGAGAGAGGGAAGGAAGTAAGTGAGAAAAGGATTGAAGTGGTAAAAGAAAAAAGAAAACAAAGGATGTTAGTGTGAAAACATTAACAAACTGACAGACAGGAAAAGATGTGGCTGAAGAGACAGGAGGAGAGAGAGAGAGAGAGAGGGAGAGAGATTCTCGTGGGAACTGGCCTATTTTTCTAATGAATGCATTTGAACATAGAGCTTCCTTACATTTACGCTCTGGAACAAAAACGTTCAGCCCAAACAGGTACACTGCAGTTTGGAAGTCACACACACACACACACACACACAAACACACAAAAGCATGAAGTGTTGCATCTGCAGATGTCTATCATGTTCAACAGCATGAAAACAAAGTTTGCTTTGCCTGGCTGACCCTCAAGAAGCAGCAAAATGAGCACCGACAAGCGCGCACTGCATCAAGGTGCATCAAGCTCTATAAAGACTTATGAGATGAAAATTTTCACACAATTAATTTTCATGGTTGCCAAAAACTTAAGCAACTGAAAATCCATGGTCCATCCACACGGATGTTTCTGTTTATTTTGCCTGATTGCGTCATGGTCCGGTTTTGTCTTATTGTTTTCTGCGTTTTTGTTGGGTTTGCTCTGTGTTTTCTGTCTGTCCTTGTCAGTGTGTTTGAACACCATCCTCTCCAGAGCTGCCCTGCATCAGTCTCATTTGCCCTGCCCTGGTGCGAGTAATTTCTCCAGCAAATCATCTCCCTTCCTGTTTTATCATCTCATTTCCCTCACTTGATGTCTCCACCTGCCTCTCATCTCCTTGTCAGTTTAGTTTGTATTTCAGTTCACTTTTCAGTTCCGGCTTTGTGAATGAATCTGCTTTGTTGGTCTGTGCCCTGCTTATCTTACTTACAATAAAGAGTCTTGCTTTTGATCCTATCTGCCTGTCTACATGCTGTCTACAAGCGGGTCCATGTATTTGTCCCTTTTTTGTGTGACAGATTAAACCTTCTCTCCAGACTGAGTGGGGCGAACGGACTTTTTGATTGACATCCCCTTCACTGAGTTTTGTGGCACCTGTCAGGATACCTCGAGTTCAATATAGGTGAACTTTAGATGACACACTAATCTATGCTGTGAACCAACAGCACTGTGTTAACAGCACTGACCTTTGGGTAATGAAGGGATGGACAGTGTGAAATGAAAGAAGCTTTATTATCTAAACTGTGTTGTACCATCCATTTTTATTTAACCCTCAGATATAAACCACTTTACTAAAAGTCATGGTTTGCTAACAGTTATGAGACAGGAATTGATATTACATTTATGTCCTCTGAATAAACTATTGGAATTCATCATTCATCATTGTATTATACAGATTGTACATGCTACTCTATTTTAAGAATAATCATAATTCTTTAATAACATCTTGCTGTGCGTTAAGCAATTTAAATATTTGTGCTGAGAGGTGTATGAGCAGGATGTGTTTCCGTGCACATTTGATTAGAGAGAAAATTAGAATATTTCTCATTATGGAGTATCTTGATATGACACCTTTGGAGGCATTAAAGGTTGGCATGATTTAACTGCATATAAATGCTTGAAAACATACAAGTACACATAAGAACACATTAAAAACAACTCTAATTTGGGCACATCTCTCTTTATGTGCACAAAACGCACACACACACACAACAGTGTGGGCTCTGCCAGCTCCTTGCAGGCTTGCCAGCAGAGTGACCATGTAAAAACTGGCGTTTCGTGACATTTCCAACATGACATTTGTCTGTGGGACCATCTGTGAGGGCCAACTGGCCTGTGTCAATGACAAAACATCCAACTGCCCACTGACAACAACACAAAGTCGTCATCATATCATATCATATCATATCATATCATATCATATCATATCATATCATATCATATCATATCATAAATGCATACACCAAACACCACAATGTTTGGTTGTTCAAGCCATCTGCTTTTATCATTTTTGATCCTTTGTAAAATTATAGATAAATCACTAACATATCGCATCTTTACGTTGATAACTTTGTTGATGATGTACACAGTCTGGAAGCCGCAGACTCCTTTTCTTCTTAGATGTATGTGGCTTCTTTCTTGTTGAATTAATATCAACACAAAAACAGTTATCATTACAGATTTTGGAGTCCTATATC
>JAPZDY010000015.1:5331714-5344373 GCA_029783645.1 Ctenochaetus hawaiiensis | reverse complement strand
ACCGCAATGGCCAATTAGAGCACCATTGGTCCTTTCAGATGTTTCTTTATATTCATGCTTCCAACATGTGTCAAAGTCAGCTTAATGAAGCATACAGCATGGCTGGAAAGAAGAAGAGAAGAGATAAAGGGTCAGACGGCAGCTCGCTTTCCAGCAACATGCTCTGGCATCCATCCTGACTGCTGATTACTTTATTGATTTGTAAATCCTCTGTAAATCAGTAAAAATGTAGTTCTATCCATGGGTCAATACATGGTCAGCAGCATCGAAGGGGGAAAAAGCTTTTGTTGAACAATGGCCAATCAAATAAACCAAAGATGACCAATGAGGTGGTAGATGGAAGCAGGCGGAAAGTTAATATAGCTTATAAAGATGGAAGCAAATCCACAAAATGCTCTCTCTATCCATCCAATCACATGTGCTCAGGGAGTAAGTGGCTGAAAGCAGGCTTAACTAACATGAGAGAGAGGGCTGCAATCAAGGACTGAAGCCTGGACAGTCAATCTGCAGCCCTCCTGCCTCAACCCCAATCCTTCCTCTAATTATTCCTTCAACATACTTTCCCTCTTCTGTCCTTTCTCACCTCTCTTCTTTCTTCTCATCAGAGAAGGATCACAGCACCTCACACTCCACACACAGAGGTTCAAAACAGAAGGTCAGGACTAATGGAGAATAGAAATTAGGTCTATCACTGAGGTGTTTATGAAACCACTGTGCGTCCCATTTTCCTAAATTACATAGAAACTACTTTTCCCAAAATGATAATGTTACAACTAAATAGCCACCATGTAATCAAGCTCAAGCTCTCCTTAGAGCTAAACTAGGCAATGCCAAAATACTGTCATGTAAAAGGAAGAGCTTGGCATTTTGGATAAAACATTTGTTCTCTTTCCTGCTGAACAGCTGATAGTTCAGCTCTCTGCATCTGCTTGCTGCAGCTCTCAAAACCAAATCTCACCTAATTTTTTAACTTTTGATGTGTTGCAGGACTTTGTCTGAGCTCTACTTTGGGTTCAAAATGTACACAACCTAATGTAGAGTGGATTTTCCATTGGCAACTATGCCAACGACCACACTTTCATTGAGAAAAACAGGCAGCATCTAAAGTGACTCTGATCATGAGACGGAAAGCTCTTCTCAGTCATAGCCTAAGGTTGTTTAGATAAAAAGCCATTTTTTTGGACAGTTGAGAAGGAATGTAATTACAGGCGCACTGGGTAAATAAAAAAAGTTTAAACTGGACCCTTAAGTCATCTAACTCATTTTAACAGACTATGAATTTTGGTTTCTTTACAGCTTGTTTTTAATGAGCTACGGTCAGGTTGTAGCACCATGAACTACTGTTCTTAAGCTTCTCATTATCAGTCTATGACTCAAATAGACTCAAAATACAACAATGTGAAAGAAATGCTTTTTAACAGGCCAAAACCTCCCCCAGCATGCTGGAGTGTTATAAAGACAAGAGGAAAATACATCTAAGTAATGCAATTTTTGTAAATATAGTTTATGGTAAAATAGAATTACTGTAATGGGACAAAGTAATGTTTTAGCTAACTGAAAACTAAATGAGTTCAATGGAAGATAAGTATGTTAAACTTTTGGGAAATCACATTTTTTCAGGATAATGTAATTACATTTGACTCAGGAATAATCACAAAGGTCAATACAACAGCTCATTTTTACTTTAGGAATTATTACACTGGTTTCATATAACTGATATATTTTCAGTATTAATCATTAAATTAATTCCAACAAACATAAGATACAGCTGTATTTTTAACTACTTTACCTGGAAATGTGTCACATGAAGAAATATATTCAACTGTTGAGATATTTTTTTAAAGGAGGCACTTGAGGAAGCTTTTATTTCTGTACTATTTGATTCTTTGGCAGGTCTCAGTGTTCGTTGGATCGGGTTTACATCAAGGGCCATGTTTAGAGGAAGAAAATGAAAATCAAATCAGCTCAAGATCCTGCCAAGTACCTGAGAGAGAAGCAATCCTCATGCCAGACTGAGGTAAGAAAGTCACCTGGAGCCTGCATGTGAGTGAATGGGTGATAATAGTATAAAGAGGCTGTGATGTGACATTAACATTACAGATGTGGTAAGAATTACAATACAGATGCCACTGAATACATATATCCTGCTTTTTTTAAACCTGAAAGCATTGTTTTTTTTGCAGAGAGAGAATCTTTAATGGTTATTTCCTGGTCATCTTTTAGATATTGAGGATCACTCTGGACCTGTAGCTTCAGAGAGAAACAGCATTTTAAGTGGAGCTGATCAAATCTCATCAGTAGCCCAGAGTCCTGTCTGCAGATGCAGGGGAGCAGCTGTGTTTATCTAAGGGCACTGAGGGGCCAATGGTTGCCAGGAGCTGAGCACCAGACAGATGGATGGATAGATGGATGGATGGATGAATGAATGGAGACTCACCCACACAGTCACTGATATGGTATGCATACGGTAACATAGCAGAATTGTCACTGATTACTCAGACCCAAGCAAGTGTTCAAAGAAATTGAAAATACTGAGCAGATGTGACAGTCTAAAGGGTCTTATTTGACGGCTATAAAAATGTATTTAGCACCTGATGTTGAAAACTCTTCTCCACAGTATCAGTTGTGACCAGCTATTGTTATATCTTATCATGTCTATTGTAATCCATTGTTAAGGGGTATAATTTTTTATTGTGTCTGTGCTGCAGAACAGTGATAAAGAAGTAAAGCATTGTGAAAAGTATAGCGAAAGATTAAAAACAGAACCAAGAGTATCCTAGTATCACATACCAGGGTTCAAAATGTGACATTGAAAATGAAACCTCAACTTAACCAAATAACTTTGTTGCCTTAACCTAACCAAACTACGATTGTTTCAGAACATAAATCACATATTTTGAAAGGCTTTGTGGCAAGAATGCTTTGCATGTCAGACAGACGAAAAAGGGAGCCTTTTGCAGAAGACAGTGAGGGTATTTTTTGCATCTGTATCAGATGCCGAAGTGCGCAACAGAAGAAGAGATATTTGACGATGTGGGATAAGAACCTGTTGGTAAAATCAGCAGGGTTCTGCTTGTAGCTGCAGAATCAATTTGACCTCACGACTGCAACTGCAACCATCTTTTGCAGAGAAATAATGGTCCTATTAAAATTTGTCAATATGTTAATATGTTAAGCAAGCACCTTTCATGCAAACAAGTTAGAACACTTCCTTCATTACTGATTTTTATGACACCTTCAATTCCACAATGGCCAAATTTCTTGATGGCATTCTTATTTCTACAAGTAATTTAAACACCAAAGAGACTAGATAATGAAGCAACTAGCTGTATCAAAGTAATGCAAGATGTTCCTGAAAAACTTTCTGACAGATCTTTTTATGATCAGTTGTCTCTTTAATGTATGTCTTTGTATTTCATTGTTACTGGTATGAGCCAGCATCTCATGTTAACAAAACCACCATCTCTCCAGTTTGAAACTAATAACATCAAAGGAGTTAATCAATAGAGCACAGGAGGCTGCCTTTCCTGTCTGTAATGCTGTGCCTGTCAATCTCTGTAGCCTCATGGCGAAACAAAGAGGGTTTGACACAGGCAGAAGGATACAGGAAGAGGCAGAAAAAGAAACAGGAGCTGTAATAAAACCAAAGGGTGAAACTTCCCCATCTTGGTTTGAAAAGTGTTCGAAAGTCATTGCCTGGTTATGTAAGTCAGACTCAGATCATAACAGCAGGCAGACAGTGCAAACCTGAAGTCGAGAGGACACATGCAGAGGCACATTCATCTTTTAACTCCATCTGATTTTTTTCAACTGAGACTTCCGTTATTCAGCAGTAACACAGCCTTCCTCTCAGACACACTGTCTGTCATTAATGCACACAGAAATAAAGTTCAAGGATTTCTGTCTTTCATCGTTTAACTAGAAGTTATTTCCTGGCTCTAGATGACAACACCATGCTTAGATTCAACCTATCTAGATTTCTGTGTATGCTCGTTATGCAAGAATCAGCTATTGCCAGTTTGACCCAAAACTGGTGGGTAGTGAAGTCCTGAGGGAAAGGAGTGTGTTAGTGTTTGTATGAGAGAGAAACAAGGGATCCTAATGGTCCAAGGGAAAAGGCATAAATAGAAACACAGAGAGAAATCCTTGCACAGATGCACTTTCCATTGTATTTCTGATAATTCTGCAGTATTGTTGGACTATTTTGCTGAACACACCTACAAAAATACGGAGATATGCTTTTTAATAGCTGTGACATGTTGAAGAAACACCACTGTGAAAAAAAAACTGCCTTTGAACTGAATACACAATTACACTTCAAATACTGTATTCCTTTTTTCACACGTTCCGTCTTATCTGGCATGAGGGGATTTTCTTCTGCAATCTGAGCCAACTGAGACAGAAATACTGTGTTTAAGAGTGTGAACGAGGGAGTTTCAATATCCATCTATCCATGCAGGGATTGTGAAAGGCACAGAGGGGGAATCATGATAGATCTGCCATCGCATAACTCTCCTCGCTCAATTATTAATAAGCTGCAAAAAAAAAAAAAAAAAAACCCTACAGGGGAAGAGAGAGCTGAGAGAAAAAAAACTCTTTTGTTCTCTATTTGTCATTTTTGCTTTCTCCTTTATGCTTATTCTGCAACACAGTGACCCACACAAACTTATCCTTTAGTTACAAGACTGCTGACACGTGTTTTGTGGAGGCAGCTACGCAAGACTGGAAACTATTATTTAAATTCTTTTTCACTGCACAGTTTCTTAACCAATGTGCAGCTCATGGACACCACTTGAATCTGCAGAGCTAGGTTAGTATACACAGTACTTTTTTTTATTCAAAATTACAAATCTTTTTTAAAATATGGAGCAAAGCAAGAATCTCATCTGGAGGCTCCCGATGAGCACAAAAGTGTAGACACTCACCTAAACCAACCCTTCCATCACTCTTTATATTTTAAACAAACTAAAATGTGTCGGCTTACAGCTAAATTTATATGCACACTTGATTCCGAGTATTTAGCATCCAAACAGCTGAGTAAAGTGACAGGCTGCCAGTGTGCAGTCTGCCTGTTTGCATTGTTCACCAACCTATCACCAGGAAGGGCACGAAATGTAGCCTCCACATTACTTTGCTCAACATTATTACTGTGATTTCAGCATGTAGACCATCATTACATCATTTGCCATTATAGTTTTGGTTTTCCTGACTGCTGTGTAACTCTAGTGGATACCACACCTGCACAAAGAGGCAGACAGGGATCAGAAATGGATGTGGTGTTGGCATGCCACAGTATCCCAGTTTATGTCGGAGAACCACAGGGCAACCTGATGTAACCTCAGGTAATACAGCTGCTGGTTCACCATCTCAGTGTCACGGCTTGCTTCCCCTATGAGTGAAACAACATGGTCTCCTTTGCAGACAAGTTAGCATTCATAAATATGCAATATTGGGTTAGAATTTCAAAATAAAGCTTGCTTAGAAACATCAGGGGTAACAGGCACAGTTTGGTATGTGTAAGCCTCAAAACCACCTGTTCAGGAAACCATAATGGTTTGTGTTCAACTGACTACGTATTTATAATAAATCAATATTCACTTGTAGCTTTACAAAGGAATCAAACCCTCATCTCAAATCTGACAGTCTGTGCCTGTTTTACCCGGACCTCCACCCCAAGGCTTCATTATTCCCTCAGTTCCTCAGCCAATTAAAAAAGAGTTTTATCCAGTGAATGTGATATCCAGTTGCGGGTGGTATACTGTCTCCACTTCAGGTTAGTAAATAGCAATTATAGTTAACAGTTAGTAAATAGTATTGTTTATGTAATGTATTACAGGGTTTGGTCTGAGACTTGGTATGTCCAGCATACTTGCATTGCAAACCTTAATGCAGAACGCTTTCAATCAAATGAGTAATTTACACGCTGAACCTCAATGTAAATAAACTGCATAAAGAATATAGGAAATTATAGTCAAAATGTTGTCTTACAATCAGTTCTACAAATGGGTATATGATTGCTTATTGTCATTCCACTTAAGTCAAGAGTCAACCATGAAACAGAAGACACATATTTTGAATGCAGACACCGGTTCCATCTGTGCAGCAATCTGTGTAGACGACAAGTAATTCCAAACATGACTCACAGAAACATGTGATTGGCAACAAACATCAGCGTTTCTGGGAGAATCTTTGGTAAAAGAGTCTGTTAAGCTGCAGGGTGACAAAGTGTGATCTACATTCCAAAAGGTGCACAGATGACCTTCATGCCTGCAGGGTGGCATGACTTGTGATCTGAATCTGATCTGCTTCTCCTGCAGAGTCTGTTTAATTAGTAAAGTATGTTTCTATATGAGAGGAGGACAGAGGGAAGGAGAGGGAGTTACAAAAGGTGAATGAAGATCCACAGGGAGGAAAAAGATCTGTTGTCATTGGAAGCAACATCCATATTTAACCTGCTAGAGTTCAACACTTTGTTTTGATTGCTAACATCGTACTGGTCAAAAGTGAAAATGTCAAAACTCTTCACATAGTCACTCAAACAGAAGTCTACATGGACCACACTGTGAATCGTTTTTTATCGCTTTCATACAAAATGCATTGAATGACAGCAATCCCCCAAATCTACCAAGTCTTTTCTTATCTATTCGCCACCAACTATTTGCAAAAGGAAAAGCATGGCCGGTGTCTCTGTTGATCTTTTCTCTTCATACCCTTATAACTGCATCATTTGCAGTTCATCGCACATGTTGTTGACAGATCCTAGAAATTCCAGAATTAGTTTTCACTTTTTGTATTTTACAAGTATATTATTATATTAAAAGACTTAGAAAAGAATAAGATATTAAAGAAAATGGCTGCATTTTTGATTTGTCCTTGTTAAATATATATATTTTTTGCAGTAATGAAAGTGTAATATTCTTATTCTAAAGTGATATACTGATTAATATAAAAAATCCTTCAAACCTTTGAAAAGAAAGATTTTCATTTTTTTCACGTTGTCATGAGTGGGTTTTGAAGGTAAGACTGACTTTTTGTGAACCAACTGTATGACGAGTTGTGTCAAAGCGGTTCAGCAATTGTGTTTGCTAGCGACGGAAAAAACTTCAGCTGTCAAAACATTTTTATGCTGTTTTAATTCCAACTGTGCCTACCAGTGTAGTCTCTTTGTCTGTTGTTGTACTGATGCCTGAAGAGCACAACAATAGGAAACCTTTAAATGGCATTAATAATGATGAAAAATAGAGTCACTTCTGAAAAAGTTTGCTTAGAACTTAAAAAAAAAAACAAAAGCAACTTTGATTTGTGGCTTTTCTCATTACAGACACTACGTCAGTGACATAGCAGCACTTCCTAGTGAACATCTCAATAGTTTACAGGGAGGCGATGGGAGTTCAGTAGTAAAGAACTTGTCACATCTGTTCTAGTCAAAATCTTTTTAAACACTGTCTCCTCTCTGCATGACTCACTCACACCTATTGCTCAACAGCCTTGAGTCAAACTGAGTGGGTTTATGTAACACGTGCACTGAACAATGTACTACACAGAGGAGAGGCACCGGTGCACGATGTGCCGAGACAGCTTGGCACAAAACAAAGCCTCTGAAAGAAGATAAGTAGACAAAATCGATGTCTGATTGATCCATTCAACAATCTGTGGAAAAAGACAAGATGGCAAATACATACAGATGAGGAGAAAAAAAACAGTGTGATAAGATTTAAGAAAAAACTCCCAAAAAAGTAAGTTTCAAGGGAAAGATACAATGACAGTGAGATAGAGGGTAAATGAAATGCTTCTTTAAAACTTCTTATCGCTCCTCTAAAGTGCTGGCTCAGTGATTTGAGAGAGCCTGAAGCGTTTAAATACGGAGGAAGGAAACAAATGTGTGTTGAAGAGATGGGGAGATCTCAAAGAGATTTATCTCCTGAAGGCAATCAGGGAAACTGGCTGCTGTGATGAAAACCACCATTAGGCAGACACAAAGAAAAGGAGCAGAAATCTTTGGTGCAGAGTTAGAATCATTGTGAAAAACTTTCCTTTGTTCAGTTTTTGCAGTTGGTTTAAACAATAACTCCACACTAGTTTATAAAGCCCATCTGCTCATTTTGATACTCTTTAATATCTGAGGCTCAATACCTCACGTACGCAGTACACAAGATCAGTTGAGTATTTCACTGCACTGTCTGGGCTTCTCACTGTGCAACAAGTTGATTATTCCAAAAGGAAGTCATGACAAAAACATCAGGCTACTGCTACAACCCTGACTGAGTTATCTGACAATAGCCATAAGTAAACTGAATATATTAGCCGTGGCTGAATCACCTCCCTCTTAATGTAAATGTGTGTTCCTGACTCTGAGAAATTTCAAGTAAGCTACTAGAACTGATCAGGAATCAGGACGGAGATAAAAGTTGTGTTTTTAAGAGGCTAATAAGGAAATTTGACAGATTAAAAAAGAACAGAGGGAAAGATGCTACATGTTACTATTAGTTGTCAGCACAAGCAGAATTATAAGACTGGGTGCAGTTACTCTTTAAATGCACTCTGACCATGCTCTAGGCCTGTATGTAAAAATAGCAGGCACAACATAGGTTGTATAATCCAATCTTTGGTAAAACCTTTTCTGCAGATTTGCACCTTTGTTTGGTTGTTGGAGCAGCATCGGTTAAGACAGGCATTTCCAATGGTGCATTTATGCAAAAGGTACAAGAAAATGCTTGCTGCTTACTTGAGATATATAGGAAATCATTTCTGATGCCTTGGTTTGTTCTTTTCAGGTGAAAAAAACATGTCTAAATGAGTAAATGCTCAGAAACTTTGCTGAACATTTTTGCTGTAAATGTGCCGTAATGGGCTGCTCCAGTTTTCAAAGCTGCATTCACGAACCTGTGAGTCACAGACAGACAGACAGACAGACAAACACACACACACATACACGAACACACACACAAACACATGCACACACTCACACATAAGGACACAGCCTCATCCATCTATCCAATCCCAGTGGCCAGTAATAAAATCTCTAAAGTCATTTTGAAGTCTGCTGGTAATCAATCCAGTTATTGAGATTCATGACTTCCCTGCTGCACACCTGCCCTAATGCAAATGACTGGGGTATTCCTAATGCACACACACACAAACACACACATGCACACGCGCACACACACACACACGTACACGCAGACACTAACGGAGGGGCAGACAGAAAACAAAGCACTGTTTTTATATCATCAAAATTTCTTATATCTCTGTTCAAAGCCAATTTGTAAAACAATTTTGCTAAAGATGATTTATTGATGCAATAAACCCACAATCATGAGCAGAACATGTGAGTCATAACTGTAACTGTGCTTGTTAATTTCACTTAGGGCACACTGAGGCCTCTGTACCCAAACATACCGATCCAGTAAGTGTACTGTAATTGAATAAGGCATCTCTGGATGAGTCACAGGTTTATTCTCATCATTATGTACGAAAAGTACTTTTAGAGGAACACTGCTGCATGTTGGTAGCCTTCATTTCAATCACAATGTGCCCTGCGATTGGATTAAGTGAAAAGCTCCAGCCTTGCTGTTAAAAATCTCCTTTGTTGTTCCTCCAATGTGAGTTGACAAATGTAATGGTTATTCAAGGCTGAAAAAACGCTGTACGCTGAAAATACAGAAATGTGTTCAAGTACATTTTTGACTGAATATGGACATACCACTCTAAGCAAGTGTCCTAAATATAAATGAACTTTCCATGACCCATACTCTGTCTGAAAATAGAAACATATAAGGTCTTAGTATGCTTTGAGGAGCAATGTGCAACATATGGGTGGAGAAGCAACAGTGCTGATCTTTTTTTAAGATGTCTATTTATTATGTTGCAGAGAGATCTACAGAAGTTAGAGCGCTAACCAGGTAGCCCTAGTCTGTCCTTTCGCGCTAAATTGCTTTATTAACTTATTGTATGTTCTTGCTAGCTCGCTAACAGCTAATGTTTACAGGTAGTATACTGGTTATTTGTACATATTAGTCCATGGCTTAATCTTACTTTTAATCTAAAACACCTTTAGAGTTGCTGGCAGGTGGATTTTTGTAGCAGAGAAAGGCTTGATGTTTATAACTGGGTCTAGTCTTTATAATAAGCCAAGCCAACCATTACCTGGCTCCATCTTTTTTTTAATGGACAATAATGAGTGTGGTGGCCTCCAGATCTTCTTACATAACTCACTGTAACGTGTTTGAGTATATCTCACAAAATGTTGAACTATCCTATGTTAACTATCCTATTAGTTCTTATTTCCCGACTGAGATTGAGGTTTCTTCCTTATAGTGATGAAACAGGGTCAAAACTCTTTTGACTTTGTTTTTTTTTTTGTTTACAATACAACAATTACCATAGGTACCCATCCTTTTTGCATCATCAGCAAGTTATTTCTGAGTATTGACTTTCAAATTTGTGTGCTTATTTGTATTTCTGTACTTCTGCTGAAAGTATGAAAAGTAATCCTCATGCTCCTGGGTGTGTATTAAGTGTATTGATTTTTTTAAAAAAAAAAGTAATGGACACTGCAAGCACCTACAAATGTCTGCCAATTAGAAGAAGATCAATAAAATTCTGTGGCTGATTAACAGTCGCTTACTACTTTGTAACAGCAATAAAATACTGGATGAAAAAAAGAGCTGCATTCCTACTTTTGTGTTTGGACCGAGGAGAACTAAGTAGGCCCAGATAGAAGCCAATTACTGAGGTAAAGAGAAAGATAATTCCCTAACCTCCCCTCTTTGCTTTCATCAGAAGCAGCTTGCCTTGCTTTGCATCCTCTGCTAATGTAGCCTCCATGATAATTTCCCATTTGGGACTATGGTTTCATTTCTCAGCACTCAACCCTGCTCCCCCCACCATTAGCTCATTGTTGTTCAAACGGATGACAACAAGGACAGAAATGTGTCATTTTAAATTGTCCTATAACCAAATATTTGTTCATATTACCCTTGAGGACATATTTGTCAAGCAGCACATTTGGGTTTGTTATCACAAAAGCACGAGAAGTAAAACAAGAAGTGGGAATGAAAAGCACTGGAGCAGAAAGCATATTTATTGAAAAGTAGATTAGCAGAGAAGATATTGCCTCTAGCATGTTTAGATTCAATTAAGTATTACTGGGGAGCGGAGCAGCGAAACCAGCTTACATCGGTAAATAGTGATGCTTGAATGTGAGCTGACAACTTTGAGCTACTTCTGAAACTAGTTAAATTTACTATAGTTTAATGACAGTGACAGTTATTAACTTTGAACAATAAATACGTCTATAAACATGCTTTTTTAACGCACTGGTCATGCTTGAATTTATCTCACTGTTGCTTAGTGACTCCAAACACTTTTCCCTCCCTACAAAGCCTTGGCACCATAATGATTTCCGTGTGGATTTAAACAGACCCAGAGCAGCAGTAGAGTTTCATAAAATGTTCAAATATCCTGAATTATTAATGATCAGTGGGAGTGCAATGGCGGTAGACGCTGAAACTTCCTCAGACATCTATCAGGTGTGTATGCAGCCTGTTTGTGCCTGTGTGTTCATATGAATGAGTATTGATAATGATAGCATAAAATTAATAATTTACAGATGTGCTCCAGGAACATAAATGCAGCACGCTTCTGTTGATAGCTCACACAGTGTACCATTTAATTACTTGCATATAAACGAGAACAGGACAAACAGAATGGCAGTTTAAAGAGGTGATCACTTTTCTATCAGAATAAAAACAGGTTAAAGCAATCCTCTCTAAATTGTTATGAATAAATAAACATAACAGGCTCTAGATAATAATAATTTATTTTCCTGGAGCTCAACCAATGTGATTTTGAATTTAATAGTAGAGAGTCTTTGCTTTAGATCAGTCTGAACATTCTCTGCTTTTATAGCTTTCAAATCAAGCCATATTTATTTTTACACAATAAACTCATTCATCTTAATGACTGTGCATGTTTGCCCACCCAACTGTCTTATGTAACGCAGTGATTGCAGGGTGCTGCCTCGAGGTGCTAAACATAGAGATATTTTATTAATCTCTTCTTTTAAATCAAAACTGATTTGATCAGATAGGGTAAACGGGGTAGAAGCACTTTTCTTCAAATAAATATTAAAACCCCAAATCTATAAATCTTCAAAGCTGTACTAGTTTATATTTTTATATCAACAATGGCCTGTTTGACTTCATGTAATGTGAAAGAGGTAACTCCCAATGACAAAGCTTACAGAGGTTTATCACCCACTTTGGGCTGCAGCTTTTTAATGCATTTAAGTGTCTTTCAGCTCATAGTTTTGGTTTAATGGCCTCCAACTTCACTGTTTTGGTTTAGTCTGGCTTCTGTCCACTACTGTCTACTGCATTTGAAAAGCTCTAATAAAAAACACTATATGCTATCTGTCTAGGACCAAAAGGCAGACAGACAAAGGTAGCAGCTAGCTAGTGAGCAAGGTGAAGCATTTACCAGCTTCAGCCACAACTTGAGAAATAGTATGCATAAAACATACTTGACGTTGTTTTACACAGCCGAGAAGTGGACAGCTTTGTTGGAGTGGTTTTAAAATGTTTTGCCTGACAAAACTTGATACCTTTATGATTAATATAATTTCAAGCTGACAACAGCATTCTCTCTCCAATAAAATT
>JAPZDY010000015.1:5312542-5326320 GCA_029783645.1 Ctenochaetus hawaiiensis | reverse complement strand
CGATCTTGTACCTGTTACATGTACATTACTACACATTACTCCATTTTTATTTTTTTCACACCTCATACAGCTATGTTGTCATAACATTAAAAAATACCTGTGACTAAAGCAGCATCTTTTGATCCAGACATGTTCACTGGTTGTACTTTTTCCAGAGGAAAAAAAAAAAAACAGATGTTGGTGGGTTTTTAACCACAGTAAAAGGGGTCTTGATCACTGGCTGCAGTGATGAGTTACAGTAAGAGGGGACACTGACATGAAAAGGAAAGTGCTGGGCACACATGCACTAGACAAACAGTGTCCCTCTTCTGTTTCCCAGGAGAGGGACACTCCAATGTCTGTAGTGTTTTTGTACATCAGTGTGTGATTATGTTTCTTTGTGTGATACAGGCCTCTCTTCACTGCAGGCCACATGGACCCAGGGGATGTATGGATGCCACTCGTTCCTCAGACATGGTGTTCTCTGTTGTCAAGGTTGATTAGCCGCAGGATGAATCCAATTTTCTCTCCTCTCCTTCTACTCTGCTTGACTTGACCCATCTTCCCTTTCTTCCACAGTTCTTTCCGTCTTTGCCTACTTGTCATCTCATGCCTGTCAATCGACCCTTCTTTCTCAATCCCAAAAGTGATCTTCCTCAATAGCAACTTCAACAACTTCATGACAGACTTGTCTCTGTCTCAAAGAAAATATTCTGCATGTAATAATTTTGAAAAAAATGACTGAACCCTAAAACCTTGAAATAAATCCACAATTATCTGACGTCTAAAGCTGCTAAATTCTATAAGACACAATGACTCCCTTAACCCTACTTCTCCTTTTTCACATAACTCTGTTTCGCATCTTGACTAAAAACCTTAGGAGACAGCAGTTGTTGTAAAGCCTCATACTTGTATTTCAAATTTTATGTTTCACTATATATGAGAATATGTTTTTAGGAGAAGGATTAACCAATCTTTTTTCATAAATATAACATTCTCTTGGATGACAAGTTTGATAGGGATCGGTTACCCAAGAGCAAATCTATATTTAATTAAAGCCAGAATAATTCAGGATTTCATTGGCACAAAGCTGATGTGCTTTCCTAAACATGTTTACTAATGTAGCTAGCTATACATGCTATTGTTTGCAATTTATGCTTAAGCTATAGAAAAAACTACTGCATTTTTGATCTATAAAGACAAATATAAACACATGTAGACATTAATGCATGACAGTTGCCTCACTACATTATCTATGTACCCTCACTTTGCATTTGTGTTTTGCTTTCGCACTTTTGGTATGAATTTATGTTTGTTTTTCTTTTCCTTTTCCTTTTTGTTACTTCCGTTATAATTTTTTTGGCTCAGGGAGAACAGTTGGAAACTTGCCCTTTGGCTAACACTGGCACATTTGCAGTGAATTTTATCAGTGCGTATAATACCTGTTAAAACAGACGAGAATTCCCCAAAAGAAACAAAGAGGCTGCGGGCAGTGAAAGTTATAAAAGGCAGTTTTTGGGACTGGATTAAAATTCACATCACTGCAGTGATTATGACACCATATGCTTGGTGTGTGTGAACGTGCATAATGTCTCTCTTTTGTGGACTTAATTGAACTGCCCTCTCTCACACACAAGCATAAACAGATGGCAGATAAACAGTATGACCAAATGTGGGTAAATACAAGTGTGTATATAAGTGTGATGTGTGTGTGTGTGTGTGTGTGTGCACGTTTATCTTAAGAGATAGCCTTCTCAGATTGATTTGAACAGGGCTTTAAAAGAGATTAGAGTGTTAGGTAAGGATCTGTAAGATCAGACCACCATGTACCTTCGAAAAAAAAAATTTAATTTCATAATTGTCACAAGCCGTGTTATGAAGCAGCAATATGAGCTAATAAAGCTCAGTCGGCCGTCATCCTGACAACAGAGTTCAATACTGTCTGCTCATGCTTGCAATGGCTCATAACAGCAGCAGCCTCAGTGTGGGCAAGCAAAGGTCAGCTCAAACAATAATTGAACATGAAGGAGAGAGTATTTTCTATACTCGGTCACATTAACCTCCTTCACTTTCTGTTTGGGCGCCTTTCAAACAACGGAGCTAACTCACCTTTTTGAAGGCTGAAACTATTTCATGTTTCTAACAGCAACTCTGGCAATGGGGGTCAAAACCGAAAATATTTTAACTCAGAGCGGTAATCTGTGACATTTTCAAGGGATGGCTTACAACAAAAGATTTCAACTACAAAGCACCAAACACCAGTTTCTCCATGAGGAAACATTCACTGTTATACAGAAAATGATGTCCTTTATATTCCTGACTGCAGCAGGTGTTTTTACCTGAATAAACAGAAGATCTACAAAGTCATCCTGAGACAGACAAAAGAAGTCGCGGAAACCAAGTCAACAGAAAACCGAGAGAAAAGATGCAATGTTACAGCTCTCAATGTTTGACTGGCAGGTTACCATCATCTCCCCAGGAGTCAAGTGAACGCAACAGAGCAACTGAATGACTTACTGTTGTTTCAATAAGAAACAACAGTTTCAATAAGAAACAACAGGAGGGAGAAGCATGTACTGCAGAATCAGCCTCATTGAGGATGCCAAAGTGACTGGAAAAGGAGACTGCTGCCTTCGAGGCTCAAGCTTGTGATTCCATCAGCTGTGAGGTGTTAATAATGTGAGTCCACGGATCAGTTGCTCCTTTTCAGACATGTTTCCAATCATCTCTTGACACCCACAGCACTGTATGCCTTTGCAGGAGCTAATCAATCATTCTGGTACATAAGAAAGACATTCACACTACACACCACTACATTATTGAAATGCCTTGAATAGATTGTGTTAAGAGGTTTTATTACATTAATAAATAGCAATGCAGTCTCCTTTGTGCTTCAAATCATCTGGCATTGAACTACCAACACTTTTCTTGCGTCTTGCTTTGTAAAATTTATCAGAAATTATGACAGTTTTTCAACCACAATTGAACTTAGCTACAGCTACTTGTGCTAAAGTTATTGACTATTTGACAATCAAATGACATTTTCAGCATTGTTGGAGTTCAACATCAGCACAGTGGACCCCAGATTTAGCTTTTAATCAGATGGACTAAAATGTACTTACTTTTTGCCTTAACCTTGAGAGCCATGCATAAGCAAGAGCTGCATTAATAATTGCACCCAGTGTGGTGCACTAGCAAGTTAATGGCTTAATCTGTGTTTGACCTAATTTTTCTTCACTGATATTCAATTAAATAAAATAAAAGATTGCCACCCACTGCATGGATACCTGGGAAGGTACTCTTGTAATACAAATGTAAACAACATAATAAGAATTAATAAAAAAAAAACAACAAAATGTGTCTTCCTCCCTCCGATCCTTTTTCTTCTCAGTACCTCCTCCGCTGTCCTCCTCGTCAAGACTGTTCTTGATGCTGTCGTACTCCTCGTCGATGTTCTGGTTGCCCCGGATCTGACTGAGCACGCGGCGGGCCTTCTGAGTCAACCCGCGCTGGATTAACCAGCGAGGGCTCTCAGGCAGGAACAGGAATCCAATGAACTGGAGTACAGCAGGAAGCACAGACAGACCCAACATGTACCTGGAGGGAAAAGGATGGAGGTGGGGAGGGGATACATGAGAGAGGAATGTTATTCTGATCACTGGAAAAAATTTTATCAGCTGTTTGTCTTTGTCTAATCACAACTTTAGAAAGCTTTTGTTATGCAAATAGGTTGCAAAAAGGTTACCCTGAGTTCAGTTTATGTTGAGCTATTTGTTTGCAAGCATCAGGTGGTTTACTTCATTAAAATTAAACACTGGGGAAAATGTCAAGGCTCTACTTAGATTCCTCAGCTTAAAATAACCTCAGCATTTACATTTAGCATTTAACTTTAACCCTGAACTTAACAGAGGAGGTTCTGTAATAAGTGGGTTTATATGCACAGCAAAACAACGGTTATTAGAGACATTAGTTCTACTACAAGAGGTAAATTGTACAATAGTAAAACTCTATTTTTTAAAAACACATGAGGAATTTTTAAAGCTTTTATTTTCCCCCAATCTGAAAATCTTTAACATTAGTGCACATATAAACAAAAAACATCAAATTCTGATATCCTGAAACAATACCTCTACTCAAACAAAATCATTGATACACTGGGCTCTTATGTTAATAAGGAAAATTGCCTCTCTGCATTATTTCATGCACACAATCAGTGCTCAACACAAACCCTAAAAAAGAAACAAGCAATTATGTGTCAGGATGGCAAAGGGGACATGAAATAGAGGAAATGGGGGAGGAAAAGATTGTAATAAGTACAAAATGTAAGGAAACATTATCTGCAAAGGTAGAAGTGGAGAAGCAGCAGATCTGCCTTTTATGCAACCAAAAGAAATCCATATCCTTTTACCAAAGTGGGCTTTTCTTCTGCTGCACAGGCAAAGATGTCAATCATAGTCTAAACTCAATACGTGTCTCAAAAAAAAGTCATTATCAAGTATGAATCACACCAATCTATGGGCTTCTTAATGATCTCAGCCATCTTCATCCGAATTGTAGCTGAAGCAAATTCTTGGAAAAAGGACAAGTCTTATCTCCGGTATCTCTCAGCTCAACATTCAAACACTCTGGAGGCTGTAAGCTTGCACTGAGTTTGACAGCAGGAAAGGACGCAAATGGAAAAGGGAAAAAGTGAAGACAGTACGGTATTTTTGAAACGTACGTTACAGCTGCTCTCAGCAAATGTTAGAGGCTGACCTGTGCATGTGGTGACATTTGGAATGAGGGTCCAAGCCAGCCCGACTTTCTCTGACATTTGATAAAAACCCAAAGAAAAGACACCTATATCATATCTGACTATATGATCATCGATCACAAAGGAAGATGGAATCCTTACAGCCTTTCAAAAGTACTTAAAGTATATACATGCCGGTGTATTAGATTAGATTTTTGCTTTTTTTATCCAAAATGTAGCCTAGTACATCTTCTGTACGTGTGAGTTGCATGTCTCTGCCTGTGTCTGACCTCCACCCATCGCGCTGCAGGTAGCTGAAGGCGCCATCAATGAGGCTGGCAGTGAACTGTCCACCAGTGATGAAAAGGGTGTTGACCGTCACCAGCTGCCCTCTGAGGTGGGGTGGAGAGGCCTCAGCAACATACACTGGCACTGTCATGGAGGCAATACCTGCATAGTGAGAAGAGAGGAAGACCAGACTTACTTAGACTTACTTACTTAAAAATCAGAGCTATAAGGCAAGAAAATAATTGACTTAGTTATATATTGTTCAGATTTGTTGCATCAGCTGGCCAGTGATATGACTTCAAATTAATTCTAACGCTAACTCCATGTCTGCTGGGTAATAACTGCTTGTTAGCACATTGGCCAGTACAACTTAACTTGATGGTAATACACCAGTGTATGAATTGTACCAATTACAAAATTTGCCATGTAATTTATGATCTTTAACTTATTACAATTCAAAGAAGTCCAACTCTCAATGGCATTTTAATAGTTTCTTTGACAAAGATAAAAAATTGACATACTTTTTGAAGTAAAAACAAAGCTTGAGACTTAAACTTTTGAGGACTTTAAGGTTTAATGGAAATTGCTGGTCATTTTCATTGGAGTTGCATTAAAATACATATTTACTATATTAAATAAGCAAATATTATATTGTGTTTGTCAGAGAACAATTTTACATTAAATGAACTTAACAGAAATTGTTTAAAAAAGCACACTAACTGTACTATAATAAATGCTTGTAACAAATTACGTAACAAAGATGACTTTGACCATTGACCTTGACATCAACAACAGTAATGACGATGTCCTGTGGATATGAGTTGAACCAAAGAGACAAAATCAAATACTCAAGTCCATCACAGTAGTGAGCTCTGCACTACTCTGATGGGAAACACCCATTCATACACTCACACATGCACATACGCACACAGACACTATATCCACATTATCAATAACACACACGTTAGGTCACAAGCACTCTTCCAACATACAAACAGAAACAACAGTGTGTGTGCCTGTGATGTATCTGACAAGCTGCCATGAGTGCAGTTTTCTGCAGCTGGCCCCTGATAAGCTCTATTAATAGTCTGCCACTGCTTTCCATATGCCCCTATCCTCCCCTCTACTTTCCTCCACTCCCTACTAACACCACCCTGCCCTCGACGGCCGCCCTGACTACGTGGCTACCGGTTGCTATGGCAACCACTTGCTGGGAAATCAGCCGAGCGGGCACCACACTGTGGCAGCTAAGGGGAAGGGAAAATCGATAACTGAGAACAAGGAGGATTACTTCTTTTTATGCTTTTTTTTTTTTTTCCCCAAGACTTCCACAGAAGAATGAGAAGCACTTTGGGGAAACGAAATCACCATCATCAACATTTCAAAGCACAGTTATATTGCTTGAGGGTTACACATCATCACAACACACTTCTGTACTAAGGGAAAAGTTAACAGGCATGGTTGAAAGCTTTGTGATCAAGTCCCTGCCTGTCTTCTAGTGCTCAGTGTTGAATGATCAGAGGACAGCCACTCGCAGACAAGGCTTTTTAGTTCCTCTGCCTGCTGTTAGGCTTTTCCCAGACGTTTTTATTCAAATCGATTTCGTGACCGCGCAGACATACCCAAAGGATTTGAAGGCAAGTCTTTATCTTCGTTATGGCTTAAAAATGATGATCATCTGATGGCGGAAATCGGAGATCCAGATCGCTTCTGAAATCTAATCAGCTGCTCTTTGGCATGAAGTCTGTCTGTTCAGGCCAATTTGATGGAAATGGAAAGCTTTTTAGTGAAGCTGCTGAAAGACAGACATGAGAAAAACCAAACCTCTGTGAATATTTTCCTTTTTTCCATGTTTTCTGGTGTCGAAGTTTCTAAGTATAATCTGACATTTCTGAAAACATCTTGTGATCAGCGTGTAGAAGAACTGCATCTTAAGAGACCTCTACATTGAAATTAACATTCAGCTGCAGTGATCGTTGCCTGCTCTGTACCTAAGAAACATTAACAGCACACTCTGCTGCTGCTGCTGAGCAAGGCCTGCATCTTGCAGATGTGCAGTCATACATATCAATAAATACCTGTCATACCTGACACTCTTAAAATCTGTTCCATTTTAGCTAGAAACGGACATCATGGACATTTGCGTTTTTGAATATGTGGAATTCTGTGGAAAGAGGATGAAATAGATGATTTGGTCATGTGGCTTTACTTATGTTGTAATAGGAGGTAATTGGCTAGGAGTCAATGAATTACAAAAGAAAGATTTTAAGAAGATAAAACTGGATTCCTTTTTGATATGAGACATTTATGGCAGGAGGTAAGTTTAAAGTTTATTCTTTGAATTCTGGAATTAAAAAAGTCGATTTATCTGCACTTCAGTCTGTCTTTGGTAGCACTTTACTTCAACAACATAAAAAGAGGAAAGGGAAAAGAGAGAGAGACTGCACAAAGTCACTAAAAGCACCAGAGTCTGGAGTGCTGAGTTCAGTCAGAGGCTGAATTGAAAATTATCATAGACCCTGGGTGTCTGCTATTGCTCCCGAGGTTATTCAGCCATTTTCCGCAGTTAAAATCATGCAAGAAGTGCAAGGCAGAAAATAATTTTTTGGAGGGTGAGGTGGGTGGTGGTAACATCATAATGTCTGACAACAGACATCCAAAGCTTCATTGGAAAACCTCAACTGAAGCTTTGAAGTAAAAAGGGACATTTGGTGCAGCCAAACCAAATACAACCATCCTATAACTGCTGCAAAACTAGAAAACTTCTGTTGCTGACAAGAGTCCCAATGTGTGATTGAAAGCTCTGTTAAACAAGATTAGACTGTAATACCGAACCAGTTCAATCCAGGATGTTTAAAAAGAGGTCTATATAAATAAGTATGAAGTTTGACTGTAATTATTTAACAGGTGACATTGCAGCAGACAGATTTAATATCAATCTAAAGAGCAGATCTTCAGTAGAGACAACAAACACTTCAAGCCCTGTAATCTGCTCCCCTTTGTCTGAAAGTTATTGTTCCTGTTTGCACTGTATGATTGAAGACTTCCAGGACACACAAGTGTACACACATAGACAGATACCGTGTACATATTATAACACACTTCAACAAGTCCTAGAGCTCCTTTTAGGTTGTAATGCCTAAATCAGTATTCATCTCTTCCTCCTCTCTCTTCTCTATTCTTGCTAGTTTCCCTCCATGGTCTTGTTTTATCTATTTTAGCCATATGTATCAACAGCTTGTCTTCGTCCAGCCCCACCTGATGCTACAGACAGCCCATACGCCTACTTATGAAATGCCACAGCTGATCTTGATGTATTTACTGAGTAATGGATCATTTCCATTCTACATCCTGCTGCAGGTGGTGACAGGGAAAATATGCTAGAGCCCATTGAGCAAATATCATTACAGGCTAATAAAAAGGTCAAAAACTGTACTTTTGCTTCAGTTCATTGACCGTGTGAAATTAAATGTTTCTGGCTAAGAGTCTCTAGAGTTCAGCTTCACTGCTGTTTTATATTGCATTGCCTTTAAAATACAGAATTTATTCTATTTCAAGCTGTAAATGTTTTAGTCTACTTCAAATGTTCTATGTTCTCTTTGACTTTTTTGTTGATGCTCCATAAGGTAGATTCTAGTATTCTCACCTGTACTGAAAAGTCCGGCAAATGTTTATTACATCATAAGAATAGGCAGTTTGCTATTTGGCTAAAGTAAACTGCAAACTCCTTATGCAGTAAAATGTCTTATCCATGGGCCGATATTTGAGTTGACTTTTTGTTTGTGTTAAGAGAAAAAAAATCAATATTAAAATTTTTATTTATTTAAAACTTAATTTGGTAAGCTTGAGGAGACTCACTCTGCTTACCCAGATATACATCGCTTAACAGATGCTGTATTCCCCAAATATCTTCAATAAAGGTGGCAAGTGCGACATTAGTAAAATGCATTACCTACAAAAGCAGAGGCCTATGCTGGTTTTGGTACTTTACTAAATATAACTTTTTTGACAATGTAAGTGGGGCGGGGGGATGATTCCTCCTTTTGATGCCAAAGGTTAAAAAAAAAAAAAACGTTCCTTCATATCACAAATGGCTCCAGATCAGAGCAGAATCAGTGTTTTATTCAACTAGTTTTCCTCCAACACTCCTGTAGGTGCAACTTCAATCTCTCCCCTTTTGCCCAGCCAACCTACATAAGATCAATAATCAATAATATCAATGATCAATAGTCAAAGTGACTCCAACTGACCCCAACCTTGGTAAATTTTATCTGAATTTTCCCTAAAGTTTTTTTGTGTTTGTTTTTATCATGGTGTCTTATGATTTGACAAAACTAAAAGATAAAAATGTATCACTTTCTGTGTACAACTGAATTTGTCTGAGAAAGATCGAGACAGCGGGAGCAGATAAAAACAAACTAAAATGAACTTTTGTCTCTCTTGCCTTCAGTATCAGTGTCATTAAACAGAAAACATATTTCCAGTCATTTTGATAGAAGAGGAGCCATCTTCACAATACATATTCCTCTAGAGTTCTTCATTGGCATTGAAATAGCTCTGAAATCAAGCACAATTCCATCAACCATAGACCAGATATCTTATGTTGCTTGAATGTGCATCACTTACTAACACAGTCGCTGTGTGTTCCCTCTCTCGTTAATGAGCTCTCCTTTCAGCACCAGGGACAGCTCCCAGCAATCCCTCCTCCACACGCTCACACACAAACTCTCCAAAGTCATCGTCTGGTCAGGCTCAGCCTCAAAGCAGCATAGCACACTTAAACAAAGAATCTGTCTGGTCTTGTGAAGGCAGCCTCTAGGCACGGAGTACAAAGCTCAGGACTGGCTCGCTTGATCAAAATACGAGGGAGATACTTCACTGCACTGTCCATCATCGAAAAGACAGGCAGGACATTTTCTGGTACCAAGTAGCTGGTTGTGATGGGGGAAGCTAATTACAGGCTGGAGGATCCTTGAAAATGCAGAGTGAGGCAAAAACACCCCCTGATAAAGCTGTTGTTTACTTTCAAAGAGCTAAGTGTGAGTGGTGATTAAATACAGCGGTAAAAAGCAGAAGAGGTTGTCCTCTTCCTTAATTTAATTCTGGAAAGTATGCCTAATTTCACATTGGATTTTGCCCAAAGAGATTTGTCAGTTTAGAAGCAAATAAAAGCATAATTTACCATGTGACTCGAAGTTCTATTACCTAATGTTCTCCCAAAACCAATTTCAAGAAAAAAAAACAAACTCAAAATTTGCAATTGTCAAGCTAATAACAACTTATTTTAAGAAAACTTGACATTTTTGTGATGCGATTTCCACATTACAGCAATAACATGTACATAAACAAACTCCTTGTTTATCAACAATTAGCTTCCACCTAGTTACGAGAAACCAATCAATTATTTATCAAGCCTCCAGGTAATAATTAAATGGTATCACAATGTGATTAACAGCACTATTTTAATGCTAATACAAAATTTCCAACTGCAGGATGATTTAGCCAGAAAACATGATTACACATGACTGTGTGTTTTGGTGTATGTATTTGTGTTTCTACATGTGAGCCAATTATGCTTAACCAAGGCTGAAGACATTATGGCAAATGTATTTCACAGAAACATTTTATGATTCTATTTGACCTTTTAAATATAAAAGTCCCTACACAGAGAGAAAACAAGAATTTATTATTTTAGAGGGAAGGTCTTGAAGTAGAGCTAAAAACTAAAGGGCAAGGGTCACCTGACAGATGGACCATTCGTCAGTAGGCCACTTTAAAATAGAAAAGCTACATTTGTTTGTTTTCTACTTGTTTATTTGTCCATGAAATTGGAGTGTATAATGTATGAGCCTGTCACCCAGCAAAAACTCTCACCTACTCCTTTCAGATATTCTGACTGGAGGCCTCAAAATGGTGGTGATACAGTTCATTAAAGGCTCAGCATGTAGGATTTAAGAGCGTCTAGTGGTGAGGTTGCAGATTACAGTGAGCTGCATACTCTTCTACTCACCAACTGTATGGATAAAAAAATGGTGGGAACTAAAAGCGCAAATATCTCTGGTCTTCAGTTTTCTGGGCTATTGTTAAAACACAGAGGCACAACATAGCAGACTTGTGTATTGTTTTGTCTTGAAGTGGACATAAATTGCAGTTAAAACACATAATAAGTCTGCCATTAAAGTTAACCTTTTAAAACAATGAAACCAGTAAACATAGTTCGATGACATTGCTTAGTAGCATGGGATTATGGGATTTGTTTGTTTTTAATTGTGGAGAATTTACCATTGCAGATAAAAATCTGCTTGATTTAAACAGACTATAATTTTAAGGTCACCAGGAGGAAGGCTCCAATTTACTGCTAATGTTCCTCCCTATTTGCCAGATGAGCTTGAAAACAACAAGTTGGTAAGCTCAATAAATTAGACAGCCCAACATACTGGCTGGTATTAGCCAATTGCAGATACATTTTATCAGCCAAAAAATGACTTAAAGTACAGCAGAGAGTAGAAACAGGTTTGTTTTTTCAAATGTAAAATGCCTTGCTTGCTCAGCTATCCCTTTAGTCAAGATCTCTTTTGCTTTTGTTATAAAGGAAATTTTTAACTAACACATGCAAAGAAGACCAGTTGGAGTAAGTTATGCTTCATAATACGGTAACTCTCATTGCACATCACAAATAACACATCCAACTAACAAGAGCAGGTTTCCACTTCAAGATTGAAACATCTTCCTACAAATATTTAGCGCAGCGGGAAAACCTTGATTAAAATTGCCCTGTTATAAGTCCTGGTCAGTCCTGACAGTCTGGTTCAATACTGTCTGTTTACTCAGAGAAGCAACAGCTCGTATCGCCCAACAGTCCATGTGCACAGGCAAAGGTCAGATCAACAACAACCAGTCAGGAGCAGACAAACCAGAAACTTCTGGATAGAAATAAAGGGATGCAGGGATTGTCGGCGTATGGCCTTTCCTGGTTTGACAAACAGCTCTCCCTGATGACCTTTCTGGCGACTTCAGTTCAGAAATGCAAAGTAGCTGGCTTTCCTGAGAACCAACGACATGTTAATATGAGTGTGCAGGTGACAGGCACGGCTGGAATAATTGCATGCAATGAAAAATGTTGCCTTATTAATATCTCTATGCGGCTAATTGTGGTGCCAGAATGTGTTTCATTATCTATCAGGGCTGGCTCCAGCGTGCTTGTGCAAGAGAGAGGACTGTATGGGTAAAGATTGGGATGGCAGAAGGGGAGGGGCTACTTATAATGAAACAGCCACTTATAATGGAACAGCTGAAATGACCTGGGTGATTAGTTTCTTCCCCATATTAGCAATCAGAGCTATTGTGTGTGTAAATGATGCTGTGAAACTGCAGCCTTTTCAGTCCACATTTCCCAATGTTCATTTGCGTAATGGTAATTTCATTGGCTGGCATACTATTTATTTTATTTTACATTAAATTTTAAAATATCTTTACAATTATATGAAGTTATAAAATGAAAAATATCTAAAAATATATTATAAAAATATAATAGAAAAAAATCTATCATTCTTTATTATTGGTGGTTCTTGGGGTTAGGGCTGGCATTACAGCCATGATTTTTTTAATACTGCATTGCATTATGAGCTAATATTTAAATTAAAATTAGCATAAAAAAGAGATGACGATCTCCATCTACTATGTGCACTTTAAAATGAAATTTTCAAGTTTTCAAAAAGTCATTGGTGGAAAATAGCTACTTTTATGCCCACCAGCAACAGGTATGCATATATTATAAAGAGGGAGGGCACCACACGACTAAGTAATCAGAAGAACATTAAATTGTAGCAACTTTTTTCATAATCAGTTAATCTGTGCATTATTTTCACAACAACAGTTGGTCTGTAAGTATTTTTGAAAGTAGTGAAAAGTGCTACTCAAAAACTTCGAGCCCAAGTGGCACTGTATGTTATTAGTAAAGGAAATCAAGTTAAAAAATAAACCTAAATTATGAAAAATGTATTGGTCTGACTGTTACAGTCTTCCTGTGATGAATCAAAATTATTCCTTTGTGTCTTGTTTTGTCATCACCATTTTTCTTACTTCATGTAGGCATGCAAGGTGAAGCTGCAGCAGTTCCTATAATGCATCTTAAAAGCATGTCTTTACTAGACTCTCTGCTCTATAAATGGCCATGACTTTTAAACTGAAATTACGCAGTTTATAATGCAGGCTTCCTGATATGTATTTGTCTTCTCCAAGTTCGAGACAACACTCAAGACATCTTCAAAGCAACTCTTTAGCAGACATCAGGAAGCTCCTTTAGAGCCACAGGAGAAAGTATTCAGCAGTTTTGCACCTTCTGAGGAAGTCCTTCCTATAACAAGTAAACTAATCTTGATAAGGTTTTATTCAGGTAGACGAAAAGTGCAAAAAGACATGATAGACGGTGTTCAAGGTGCGGACAGATTTAAATAAAGGTTGGATCATTTTATGTTGACATTTCAGTATTACAGTTTTTGAAAATTGTTATGATTAGACGGAGCCATCTGTCTAATTTGCTATGCAAGCTACTCAAAATCTGTTTAAATTATTATGTTGACTACTCAAAAGCTGTCTAGTTTACGATCTTAAGTACCAACAATCTGTTTAATTTAGTATGTTAAAAACCCAAAATAATACATTCTGATTTTTATTATAAAAAATTGTCAGCAGTTTGTCACTACCTAAACCCTCTTCTGGCAGGAGTCGTTTGTTCTGTTTTTATGAAATTACCTATAATTGCTCTGATTAATTGCAC
>JAPZDY010000015.1:5291892-5303293 GCA_029783645.1 Ctenochaetus hawaiiensis | reverse complement strand
AGACTCTCATGGGTTTTGTTTGTTTTTTGTACATAGGATACAGGACCTCCGCCTACCTTGTGGTTTAAAAGGTGAACCTTTAGCCGGGCTTCTCTCAGTGTCTTCCTCTGCACCAGGGTTAGAGTTCGATCCACAGACGCTGTCACAAGCAGGGTCACAGCTGTACGAGCCACACAGCCCACTGCTCACCACTATAAAGAGACAGTTACTATCACTAATACAGCCACTGGAATATATGCATTTTTTCATAATTATTCATGTTTTTTTACACAATAAAATGTATTTGGTTGCAGCTTTACAAGACATATTAATACTCAATCCATGTCTTGCAAAATCCCTGCATTAGATTTTTTCCTAAAAATTTCACAACTTCATTACTGCAGTAAAAAAATATACTGGTTTTGACCTTTGAACTGGACTTGCCTGTAGATCACGCCTTTGTTGGACCAGACCCACTGTTGAGTCTGTTGTACTGAGAACCAATTTTGTAAAGTCCTGAGAAATTTAATACAACATTTCTAAAACTTAAAACATATTGATGGTATTATTTGTAGGTATTCAACCTGAGCCTTCAACTGCTAACAAAGGATAAATGGAAAAACAGACCTTGTTGTAGTTTGGCTGATCTCTTTGTTGTGTGCTTAAGTGTCTCCTCTAAACTTAAACAAATTTTGTGGTCTTGTTTCTTGTACCACTTCCGCACTGCAGGTAGTTCCTGTATAGTGTTACATTACACCTGTTTGCAAATGTGCTGTTCTTCTGCCTGTACACCATGCTATCATATGGGAGATTGAAGTTTATATTGCTTTTGGACTAATAAAGTTTTCAGTTAGTACCAGACCTCAGAATCAATTATTTTACCAATTTTTTTATCATTAGAAAAGTATCAGAATGAAACAAAATGTATTCTCCACTTCCTCTTAATGTATGTACAAACAAACTGTGGCAGTAAGCCATCAACTGCAAAGATTTGTAACAAAATCCTGCATGTTGAATCTTCAACTAAGGCTAAGCTAGATAGTGTGTAATGTAAAGAATCTTCCAAGAGAAGATAACTTTGTTTCCAGAAGTCCAACAGATCTTGGTTTTATTTACTAGAGTCCCCATGAGACAAACTATGCATATTAAATACATTATAGTATTCACATCCTCTTCAATTACTTTTTGAAATCTGTGCACTGACATTTCATACTTCACAACGACTTGCTAATTTCCAACTGTGTAACTGCTTGTTTTCTTACCTGCTGTTAATATCCCCAGTTATGCAAGATTATCCGTAACTTGTATAACAAAGAAAAGCTCTCTCGTTTATTCCTGGCTCTACTGAAACAGATTTGTAGATCACGTGGAGATGGCTAAAGCCGACTTTCCCAACTGTGTAAGACTTCTGCTTTCTCACTTCTCTCTTTCCTCCATTGTCTCTAACCTTTGCTAATCATGTCAATCAGTTATATCAGCTTTAAAGAAGCAACATTTTACAGCTGCAAACAAATAAAGGACTTTGACTCCCACACAATCTTGTAGTCTTTAAACTGTATTGACACTTAGTTGAAACACAAACACTTAGAGAAAATTAAATGGAGAGGAATAAACAGTTACTATTGAGGCTAAAGGTGAAAACTCTCTCAGGTATATAAAGTGAAGATATCCTGGTAGTCAAATAATTGAGATATGTTAATTTGCACAGAAATAGTTCAATAACATACTTATTTTTTCTTCTCACCCTCTCAGCTACTCAAAAGAAACTGCTCCAAGAAAATATTCCATCACATAATCCACCATAAAACTGAAATGTCTCGTTTTCTTTTTTGCACCAGTCAAGTTTCATTGGCCCCATTTAGAGTAATTTACTACTACTAATACAGAGTCTGTTTCAATACTCATAATTACTTACATTATCTAATGCATTAAAATTACAGTAATTGCTACAATATCTGGCATACCTTACTTCACATGAGTGATTTGATGTAAACACTGGAGGTTTGAAATTATTAAATGAACGCACTTAAATTGTTAATATGATAAGAATAATAGATTAACAGGAAGAATGCAACTCCTGATTGATATGACTCAATCTTATGGAGGTCTGATTAGCTGAAGAAGCACCAAGTCCACTCTAATATCTTCAGGTTTTAAGCTTTGGTTATTCCGCAAATTAAATAAACTAGATTACTATTTATCCATCTATTTATATTATACAGAATATGATTAATGGGCTTTAGAGGTGCTGGTTGGAATATAACCTTTGGATGGAGCCATGTGATCCTATTTCCAATCTTTAGATAAGCTGTTCAGTTGAAGTTTTATAGTTAAGAAGGATAGATAAGAGAGTGACATCATGTTTAGTTTAAACATCTCTCTTGCAAAAGTCAATGCATAACTTTGTCAATTGACTGGAAATTTTGCATCTTTAAATCTGTTTTTTTCCCTACAAGGCTGATATCTAGCTAAAGAAATGATTTCCATTATGCAGGTCAGAGAGATGGGTGGCACTGCTGAATCCTACATCTGACAGTACCATCGGAGCAAACATTCCTCTCTCATCTAAAAAGATAGCCCTGCCTCAATGTCAGTGGGGGAACAGAGTGGCTTTGTGCGTCTGTGTGAGTGTTGGGGGGGGTGGGGGTGACCAATGCTGGTCTCAAGACACAAAAAAGGCAAAGTCCAGACTGAATCAGGGGGAAAAGATTTCACTGCAATAATCCAACAAGCTAAGAGGCTAACAGGCACCAACTGTGCTTATACCATTTTGAAAAAGGCCTACAGGCACACAAAGGCGGCGTGGTCCCCTCTTAGTCACCTGGTCACCTCTTACAAGGAGGGTTGAGCCAGAACCTCCACTGCGTTTTTTAAAAAAAAATTGTATTTCCCTTGGCCTTATTGGGAGTTTCAGACTGAAGGGTCATTGTAATCATAATGAATGAGGTATGAAGTGAATTTCTGCCTTAATAATGTAGCTCGCATAAAAAACAACTTTTGCACATGATGGAAAATATTCATGGAAAATATTTTTTAATTTGACAATGTCTTGAAACAATTACCACTCATACCCATTCTTTTTTAATGTTTTTTGACACAAAATCTAAAACCCCTGGTCTCTTTTTATGATGAATAAAGCATTAGCAGCAGGACCAAACACTTCACAATGTTGTTATTGCTGTTCACTCTTTCAATGTATTTTAACAGGTAAAACAACTAGCTTGCAGACTACAAATGCAGTTTTGCATTTGCTATGTTGCATAAATGAATGTAGATTATACAGCCAGTACAAGTAGCAATTCTCATTTTTTTGTAAAGTTCATTTTTCTTTTAATTTATATTTCAGCATATTATTAATTCATATATTAATATACACTAAACAAAAAGTAGAAAGAAACCACCTTGCACAGAGTGAAAAGTAGATCCATGAGAGCTAAAAGCAGATTAACTGTCAAAAAGATGTCAGTGTTACTTTGCCCTTGAAGTTGAATTATTAACTACTTTAAAAGCCTGATAATATCTTACAGTTTCTTAACGTGGACTAAGACTTTACGCTAAACGAAAGCTACCTCACCTGTATGTGAGGCGTGGCAGTCCATCACTGCACCTTTGACCTTCCGTCTGACCGCCACCCGTCTGAACTCCTCCGCCTCACGGCCGCAGTTCAGGGTCAAACTATTCCTCTTCTTCAAGTCAAACATTGTTAAGTTGTCCAGATTCAGACTTCTACCTGTTGTTTCTCAATGAGACGGTAAATTGAAGCGGAATGAGAGTAGAAATGCGAAGTTCAAGACACTCAAATAAAACTCTGACTTTCGTTAAAATCTGTCCGGCTGTTTGAAAAGCCCCGCCTCTCATTTAAACGCACGTGCACCCGCGATCGAGCCCACTGTGCGCAGTGACCAATCAGACCAACGGCATCTGTCTGCGGCCTAGAAGACTACAGGCCACGCCTTCTATGCGTCACGCCCCTCTCCTGTAGTTGAGTCCTTTCAATCAGACAGTGTAAAAGTTAGAGGAATATGGAAAATTACTGATACTTCGACTACACCTAGACTGTTTACACGTCATCATAATTTAAACCTAATGAAGAACAACGTTATCCCTTCATTAAGCTTTTTTTTTATCAAAAAAATATTTAGACTGCTCATGTCTCTCTGACTTTGGTTAAACGTGTAAAAAATTCAAAAGTCACAAGTTATTAAATGACCACACTGTGATTCAAGCTTTACTCATGAATTTAAAAGTTGCTTGGAGATTTAATCTCTTACTTAAATTGTGTAGTTATGCAAAGAGAAAAAATAGACAATTAATTAATCAGTGATTGAAAAAAATAGAATGATGAAAATAGTAAGATGAAAATAAAAATATGAAAAGAAATCTTAAATAGGTAAACTTTGCCATGATATCACGAAAAAAAATTCTTCCCAGTTCTTCATGGGCCACTGACTGAATGTCCCAGTGTCCACAGTCATGAAGAACTGGTTAACCTAACCTAACATAACCGTGAGCATTGAGGAGCGTAATCCTTTACTCACAGTACAATCTTATTTATAGAAGAAATGCGTTTAATATAAACAATTAGGTTCCACCGAGATTTGAACTCGGATCGCTGGATTCAGAGTCCAGAGTGCTAACCATTACACCATGGAACCACAATCTTAAGTGAGAAAGGCAATAATTTCTCGGAAAAAATTATTAGACTCGACCAATATTACAATATGGACATAAAACTGAACTCTTCTGAGAAATAAGGATTTTATTAATCGTGTTAAAGCATAATTACTTTGCTATAATGTTTTTGTTCGTTCACTCAACCCAATTACATGTGGAGAAATGCTGACTGTCGCTTTCCATAATTATCCTGCAGTAAACAGCTGCAGTTAAAGTGTAGTCTGCAGAAGTGGGATTGGAACCCACGCCTCCACAGAACATTGGGACCTGCGCACCAGCAGCCGCTCGGCCATCCTGAAGGAAAGACTATGTTTTTTTCGTAACAATTTACACGAGTATCAGCTACATGTACATTGAAAAAACCATCATGAAGTATAGAGCAGTGTTTTTCAACCGGTGTGCCGCGGTACATTACTGGTGTGCCGCGGCACACCTGACGATCGTCAGGTGTGCATGACAATCTGTTGTCCTTTTCATCACAAGATGAGGCTTTATTGTCTGTTCCAAGTGCAAGAGCTGACCTAGGAAAGGTGCTTTTGGGTGTCCTGCTCCCATCAGCCTTAAAAAATATGTAAAACTCTCCTCTGCCTTATTCTAAGATCGTCAGAGATCGTCAGGTGTGTGCCGCGAGAGATCGACAGATCGTCAGAGATCGTCAGGTGTGTGCCGCGATACGGCACACTGGTTGAAAAACACTAGTATAGAGGTTAATTACTGTTAAGGTAATTGTATGGCATCTCCACGATGTGATATTGCAGTTGATTATCAGTCCTGTATACCTTAACTAATAAGTCGACAATAACACGTAGACTTATTTTACAACTCACACTAAGATTTCCAGCAGAAAATCTCTCCACATCAAAATCAGGTCCCACCGAGACTTGAACTCGGATCGCTGGATTCAGAGTCCAGAGTGCTGACCATTACACCATGGAACCACATTTCAATACAATGAAACCCAATTTTTCGTTAAAGTCAAGGGAAAACACCATTTTCTCTTCTTTTCCCGGTGGGAATATAAAATATGAGACCGTTTGGCCGTCCTGCCTGCAAGCTTTGGTTTTATGGAGGTTTACACACATATGAGCTTATACACATTATACACATTATTAGATACGTTAAATACCACATATCAAAGTGCTTCGAGATTCATGACAAACTGTTGTCCTTTTCATCACAAGATGAGGCTTTATTGTCTGTTCCAAGTGCAAGAGCTAACCCGGGAAAGGTGCTTTTGGGTGTCCTGCTCCCATCAGCCTTAAAAAATATATACAACTCTGCCTCTGCCTTATTCTAAGCTCTTGTGAGTAAATTGGTCAATGAAGCCATTTGTGCTCATCTATGTCTTTAGGCATTTGAAGTTTATTTAACCTTTTTCTGCAAATTTCCCATTTTCCCATGTTTTTTCTTGGTGTTCCGTGTTGTTTTGTCTGTAACTTTTTTACTTGCCATCTTGGCCAGGTCCTTGTTGAAAAAGAGATCATTGATCTTGACGAGGTGAACTAATGGGTTCTTGATGCAATGGGTTAAGTAAAATATCAATTTTAATTTGGATTTGGATTCCAACCCAATCCTCTGAGGCACACCGAGACCCTTCCCCTCTGGACTGCATATATCCTAGATTCAGTAAACATTTTTATGTTGTGACACAGTATGTTAAGTATATGTTATGATATAGTTCATTCTATTGCTCCAATGTAAAAGGCCATACCAGTATGTGAAGCTTTAACATAGAGTTGATAACACTAAATTGGTGTTTTTTGACACCTCTTTCACTAGCAGACTTAACCACCAGATGGCAGTGATGTATTGGAAATTATAACATACTTTTTGTCGAGCTTATTTTACTTTATTTTACTTTTTGATTTGTTGTATATCAATTCATTACATGAAAACATTTTCTGTCGATTCTATTGAGTTTTCTGTCTTTTGTTGCTCAAAATTTTACCTGCAAATTTCTTGAATAGTAGCCTCGTACATCAATTTACTCATGTTACATTATTTAAAAAAAATTGACTGTGACATTAGGCCACTAATAAAAAAAACAACCATTTACCTGGTGAAATGTCAACAAAAAGGCTACGTTAAAACTGTACTGCATTGTTGGTATTTTAATATTTACAGTTATAGTTTAAAAAAGTTTTACTCTTCATCTGTGCGTACTATGTGGCCCTTTTAGCTTTCCTGTTTTTCACAAGTTACAGTTGTTTTGTATAGTTATGTTTCAGGGCTGTGTGTCTGTTGGTTTGTTTTGATATCCCTCTGCCTCCTAGTGGCTAAAAGGCCATTGATGTAGGTCTCATTTTTATTTTTCTGTTTGACCCACATGTTCATACATTTATAGATTTTATAATTACTAGTGAATCATAAAATTTGCTGTCATTTCTGACACAATCCATTGTATGAACTTTTTAACAATGTAGCTACAGGAAGGAGGTTGGGGTGTCGGTCGCAGATCGAGAGAGAGAGAGAGAGAGAGAGAGAGAGAGAGAGAGAGGTAGGCTGTCACTGGCCGGTGCGGTGCGTGCAGCAGCGGCAGCAGCTCGGCTCAGGCAGCAGACAGACGGCGTCCCCATCTATCTCTCCTCCGTTCATTTCCATCCTCCCTCTTCTGCTTTTTTTCTTCTCCTTTTTTGCTCACCCCTCTCTCTTCTGCAGCCGTCTGGGCGAAATGTCCGCCAGACCAGGATTTTACCGACAGGAGCTGAATAAGACTGTGTGGGAGGTTCCCGAGCGGTACCAGAACCTGACGCCGGTGGGCTCCGGAGCCTATGGCTCGGTGTGGTGAGTGTTTGTGTGTTTGTGTGTGTGTGTCTGTGTGTGTGTGCATGTACAGGGCGGATGGAGAGGCGAGGCTGCACAGCCACAACAGTTATCGTATCTTGGACATGATGCATCAGCGTAGCGATGCGTTCATGTCGGCTATGTGAGGAGAAAGCAGCTTGTAGAAACTGATTGTTTTGGGTTTTATTTTTGTCATTGTTGTTATTATTGACACATTTTTCTCATCCCTTCACATTTGCAGCTTTGGACTCAATACTGGGTATAAACGTAAATAATAGTATTAGTAGTATTAGTAGTTTTTTTTATTTTGCTATAATCAGATTCGAAGATTTCTTAATGCTGCTGTGAGAAATCCACAGCAGGTCTGCAAGACTTGTTTTGATCCCACAGCTCACTGTCTGCCGCTCCTGTATGTGTGGAAGAGAATTAAAGAATGAGACAGCACCAGCACAGGAATTTCCCAAATACCCCCACCCCCATCCACCCTATACGTACACACACAGACACACAGACACACAAAGCTTGTGTACTTGAATATTAGGAGCTACTTTGCATTGGCCATTGAAGGGGAACCTTTATTATGATCACATTTGGGTCTTACTGTTCTGTATGGATCACAAGTGTGGGTGCATGCATTATTTAGCATATTCATAGCATACACCTGCACAACCACCCTCACCCCTGTAAGTCCCTCAGTCTGGATGCAGACATCTCTAATCTTGCATGCAACTGCTCAGCTGATGGGATCCCATTGCCATGGCGATGGTGATAACCACCACAGACAGTCAATATTAATTAAACTGTAATAGGAGGATGGTTGCCTTTAGAAATGTGGATAAAATGGATTGTGTGACTGATTCCAATGGGATCAGTACATTTTCAAGACATGAATAAGAAGCTGATTTTTTTTTCTGCACAACAGAGGATGTCGACAGCACCATGGTGGCATTAGGAAGTAACTATTAGTATGAAATAGTCAAAGTCATGAAATGTCACCTTTGGGAAAACTGGTTAAAAGTTCATCAGGTCTCCAGCACAGTAACTTCCAGGCCAGTGACATAGTGACATAGTTCTGATTGAATGTAGGCCTACATGAGCTGAATTTTTGTCACCAGAGACTAAAAAATTGTTTTTAGGGAGTCAACAGGATGTTTTCCAATTGTGTCTGTTACAACAAAAAACAGTTTTAGGAGACCTAGGTAAATTTTATTTTCCCCAATTTTAATTTTGCTAATCCTAACCAAGTGGTTGTGATCATGTGACTTGAAATAGATTTTGACCACAGAAATGTAAGGTTTTAACCTAAAAATGTAAGGATTCATACAGTTTTAACATACCTGCGGTTTGCATGAAGTTCTAATGCCGACTTAAATTCTGTTTACTGGGTTGTAAATTGAATGTTGCCTACTGACAAAAGCAAAGCATATGGCCCTTGAGTCTTTAAAGACTACTGTGAAAGCAAAAAAAACTAAATTTGTGGGACAAATTCTGCAAGTCTGAGTCCAAATACTCTGATGCTTTGGGAGGCAGAAGAATTAGTGTCAGTAGATCCAAACTTCTCCAGATGGATCACCCTGTGCTGCTATTAGCTGTTAAGTTGATTAATCATTTTTTATTTGGGCTTTCTCTGTGTAGGCGTAGAAGCACAGTATCCCTTTAGTTTGGGCTCCCAGGCCGAATGTACTGCATCTGATTCTCCCTTAGCCAAACCATTTTTGTTCCAGAAGTTTGGGGAAGTAGCTTTAGTGCATGTTTCCAGAATATAATCATGGCATCGTCCTGGATATGACGCTCATATGTCGACCCATTTAGTCACAGCCACCATTGCAACTGCCTGCATCCTCAGATAGGAGGCTTTCTCTCAACAGCTGACTTCCTGTCAAGTCAAACATTAATTAAGCTACTGTATGAACATGCAGGAGATGGGATGTGCTTCTCTGTTGGAGCTCCACTTTAAGAGTCAGGCTCCCACAGGAGTATTTTGTGCATAAACATCTTGCCAGTATCGCTGCTTTAAAGCTCTGCTCAAAATAGCATCAGAGTAAAAATGAAGCTTGATCATGACTCTGATTTTAGCTGTTTCATTCACCCTCAGGATTATATGCACATGGACATTATTTTTTTTTTTTACCACAAAACTGCCTCAGTTAAGGTTTGATTCCCATTTTTATAAACAAATGCTTCATGAGCAATAATATCGAAGCACCAATTCTAAACAATCTCTGCGTGAAGCTTGTCTTTGTTGACAGAAAATGCCTGAAGCTCCTAGCGATGTGCTATAATCTCCTCATAAATTTTTGCTACCCTTTTCAATCATTTATCTGTTATGTTTAGTTACCTATTTCGACAGTTGATCATTTTTTTGTGCTAATTATTATGTATATTTCTAACTTTTAACTATCTGATACAACTTCTCTGCTCTCTTCATTACCTCTCTCTTTTTTTCTTTCACTCTTTCTAAGCACGGTGTCCAGGGGTTTCAGGTGACACAATATGTGGATATGTTTTTGTTCAAATCAAAATGTAGTTTTTACTGTGGTTTTTCTAGATTATTTCAGCCACTCCACATTTTTTCTGCATACTACCTGAGCTACAGTTACCCATGGCTGGGAACTGCTGCTCCAAATCTAAGTGTTTGATGTCCTAAAGCTGTTACCCACCACACAGGAAGTGATAAGCTGTATTCCTCTGTTTATTTGGAATTATCAGAAGAATTTGAAGTGGTTGTTTACAAAGATGGAGGGATTAGCTTGCATTTTTCTCCTCCTACTTTATACACTGAACACTGTGGGCTGTTATACTTCTCAAGACTATATGAGTTTGGATGAAAGTATCGTTGAAATGCCTGTTTTTTACCAAAACTCTTTCTTAAATTATACTCTGGCACAAAGGACATTCCTCCACACACCACCCAGCATTGCCCTGCATTGTTAGTGTTGATCTCCAGCCATTGTCAGTGGCTTTCTCATGGCTGAACTTGATCAGCAGTCAGCTGGGGGATGGGGGTTCAGTCATATGTGTGTGTGTGTGTGTGTGTGTGTGTGTGTGGTGTGCTGTGGGGTTAGGATAGTCCCACAGCCTACCTTTTGAGATGAACAGTAAAACAGCTCTCATCATTTATCTCAAACAGTTGCTTGTTCTCTCTGTAAAGCCTCCTGAGGTTGCACACCTGAGGTCAAGCATCCGACAAGATCATATAATCCATTAAAGCTAAAGCTGAAGGACTTATACTCTTATCACCCATGGGAGGGGTAGAACAGGCCGACACAGAAATAGAACTTAGAAAGAGAATATTACAGTAGCTGCAAGAGATTTTAGATCTGCGCAGCACAGACACAAGAGAGCAAAGCATCATAAATACAAAGCTGATTTAATAATTCAACACTCTGTGCTTCTTGAATTTTGAGACATGAGACTAAAAGTTTGGAGTGCTAAACACTGTCATATCCCTAATCTCATCCAGACTCATTGTCTTCTTATCTACACAATCCCATTGAATATTCTCCTCCCTGCTTCTTCTTCTTCTTCTTCTTGAGACAAAAAATGTGCCAATTTTGGAGCAACTGAGACTGAACTTCAAGAGAGAATTTGCACTAAACTGATCAAGGCTGCTTTCATCTCATGTCAGCATATGCAACATCTGTTCGGTAAACCAGAACGTTGGCATGAAGCCTCTCATTTGGATAACTATGAATAAAACATGGCTGCCTCATCTTCACCTGTCAAAATTGTTATCTGTTCACTTGTTGGATGGTTGATTGGACATACGATGGACAGAGCAAGAAACGAGATCGGGGTTCTGATTTGTTGCTCATTTTGTTTGGGTCGATGGTGGTTATCGTATGACTGCAGTGCAGTTTAAAAGACACGAATGCATGCAGCTGTAATGATAGTGTATGTGTGTGTGTGTGTGTGTGTGTATACCCGGAGGTATATATAGGTACAATAAATGAGAAATTGATAC
>JAPZDY010000015.1:5280580-5291792 GCA_029783645.1 Ctenochaetus hawaiiensis | reverse complement strand
GGTACAATAAATGAGAAATTGATACCTCTATCACGTCTGTCCGTTCAGTATGAAATTACAGCCGACTGCCAGTTAGCATAGCTTAGCATAATTACTGGACACAGGGGAAAAACAGCTAGCATAGCTCTGTAGGAAGACTGTGAGGGAGTCACTGTGTTTGGCCAAGAAACAGTACCCCATGTAACTTTGTAAACCACAAATTTTCATTTTTTATATGAATTAAAACAAATTAGATACACACTAATCTGCAAGAGAAGAGCAGATAGGCAGATTTTGCTGCTTTCGAACAGATCTATGTTAGCTGGCCAGGCTTAACATATGCTTTCTGTAGCTTCATATTCAGCTTACAAATGTAGGAGTTGTATCTTATTGTCTAACTCATTGTAAAAACTCCAAACAGGACATTTCTTAAATTTTAAAATTATTTCTTAAAATGAAAAAATCTTGACGCAAACTCTGTGGACGATAGTCTGTAGAGCAATTTATAATTTAAATTGTAAAAATCACTGCCCCCTCATATCAAATGCATGCAAATTTTAAAGGCTTTTTTTTCAAAATCACATTTAATAAACTGTTATGATCAAAGAAAGTACTTAAAACATTTTTTTCTGTGAAGATAAACAGTGTACTGAATCTTCTAATCGGATCTTAGCTGCCCCTTTTACCCTCTTCCCTTATGAAACTGGAGGCACATTAAGGCCTCGGATATAAAAAAAAAAAGAACTGAGACAGAAGAAGAGAAGAGAAATCGATGCTGGACTGTGTGTGCTGACAGCAGTGCAGTTAGATCCATGTATGGAAGATGGCAGGGAAGAAGGTATGTGTGAGGCGATGAGGCCTGGTTCATGTCAGAGACAGAGGAGACTGGCTGCTGTCCTGGCTGAAGCCCGGCAGGGACATCCGGACTGGCAGCAGGTGATTACAAGACAGAGAGTCAACATGGATGCGCTCAGCCGTGCAAGAGTGTAGTTTACTCATGCATGTAAGCATTACAGGTCACCATGAGATGATACAGTGATATTTACAGTGAATTCCATGCTGTGGACAAAACAGGAGACACGCATCGTTTGGTGTGCACTTCTGCTCTGTCTCAAAATGATCATATACCATGGACTGAACCTGCTGTGAGCTGAACTTTCAGAGCTTTTCAGGAAAAAGGAGAGGGCAGAAATTGAAGGCTGCACAGCCCCCCTCCATGGACACTTTGAGTTCATTTTAAAATAAATGCCCTAGCGAAATACAATCAGACCGGAAACTCTTCTAACGAAATGGTTGCAGAATTCTAAGGGTTTGTTTTTAAAGGAAAAGTTGAAAATTGAGGGAAATATGTTTATTATTGATTTATTATTTATTTAAATTATTTGCTCTCTTGCTCTGAGTTGATTTGAGGGATTTATATCACCTGTGTGCATCCATTCATCTACCAGCACCTTCAGAGCTCACTGATCAAGAACTTATATCTTGTTTGTTTATTCTTTACTAAAACCAAAGTGTAAAAATGACAAAAAGTGGTTTTACAAAGATCAAGTACTTTGACTGGACATCATTCTGGGAGAAATCAGTCACAAGTCAGTTATCATTCCATAAAGTATGGTAGAACCAAGTGCTTGGAAGCAAGACAAGTGGAGTTTTGAGTGAGCAGATGTGTCTTACAGTTTTTTCAAACACTAAAAGAAAAACTTAAGGTATTGCATTTAATAAACTGTGTCACTGTCTTAAACCACATCCAAAACTGTCAGCTCAGTACTATGGGTCAGGCGTTCTGCTGCAAAACACTGTGGCTTATATGTATTCTAGTACAAATACCAAAGATGATGAGGCATGTTGTGGTTTTAAGTAAGGTCTCCCTCATTTCTGAGAAATTTCTGAGGTGAGAAATCAACAACACTCATTAAGAAGAACTTCAAGTTTTTTGAGGATTCAAGTTTTTTTTTTTTTACTTTGATTAAATGGAAATCAGCCAGAAAATGTTTTAGTTAAAGAGTTTTTATAGCATGTTTTGAGACAGTTTATTTAATGTAAATGTTAAATATCGCTCTTTTTTAAATGTTCTCTCTTACTTTACTTTTCCAGTGTTTCACTTCTGGTTTCTCAATCTGTTTCTGCTGCATTGCACAATTCCACCCCATGTTTCCTTCCCGTTTGTTGTTTCACTCTCTGATGGCTGTATTATTATTAGGCCTACTGCAAATGTTGGAAAGCTGGCATGACTGAAAAGACATCGGCACCACAAAGGCAGCGGCATAAGCAGCAGGCAGGGCTGAGCGTTCAATATGTGGAATGACATTTACATTTCAAAAGCGTCAGATGAAATAAACCATGGCACTTTTACAATATCTGACATCCTCTTTTCTTTTGTTCACCCATATCCTCTTAGGTCTGTTCCTTCTCTATCTGCACTAGTCTCTGTCAGGCTGGCTCTTGCTTTCTCCACTCCACTTATTTATCGCTAATTACAGATATGCTGTTAGTATCATCAGCTTTGACGCAACAGGAATGATGAGGAACAAAATGGAAACAGGGAAGCAGTTAGCCTGGCTCTGTCCTAAAAAGCAACCTCCAGCTACTTTATCTAAAGTTATCTAAAGTTCACTTATGAATATATTACATCTCTTAAGCATAACATAAATTAAGCTTAGCATAACAACAGGAAACGAGCAACAGCTAGCTAAGCTGTGACAGAAACTGAAGAAAAGTAGCGGAAGTAACTGTCAGGCCAAGAAGTACTTCTGTCCATAACTCCCATAACACCACAAATAATTTTTACACAAACTAATTTCATAGTCATTAAACAAAGGAGTTATATTGTGTTTGCTAGAAAGCATTAATGGTGGTAGTAGGTGGATGTTGGTGTCTTTGTATAGAGCCGGGCTAGCTGTTTCCAGTGTTTATGCTAAGTTAAGCTAACTGTCTCCCAGCTGTAACTTTTTATTGAAAGAACAAACATGAGAGTGTTATAAATTTTATTATGTAACTCCTGACAAAAAAGAGAAAAAATGTGTTTTCCAAACTACTGTAATCATAACTAATATATTTTCTATTCCTTTGGTTTGTCTGTGGATAATGACACTGAATGAAGAATAATCAAGATATGTTGAGGTATATTCAGACAGGTGATTGATAATATTTCTCTGTGGTTTCTATCTGCAGTTCAGCGTACGATGTTGTCTTACGGCAGAAGGTTGCGGTGAAGAAACTGTCCAGGCCTTTTCAGTCGCTGATCCACAGCCGCCGCTCATACCGGGAACTCAGGCTGCTCAAGCACATGAAACATGAGAACGTTAGTGCTCTTCATGAAAACACCCAGAGACAGACCAACGCATCTCCCTGCATGTTTCCGCTCTGTTATTGATCAGCTCTGCTTTGTCTCTGTCTCTGCAGGTAATAGGGCTGCTGGACGTCTTCACACCTGCTGCAGCACTGGAGGACTTCAATGAACTGTAAATCTTGCATCCCTCGTTGTTTACTACAAGCAGCACAGCTTTTACCAAAAATGGAAAGTTTCTGTCATAAGAGGGCAGGGTGGTGTTGATGGAGGTGATCCTAGGGGACGATAGTTGCCATGGCAACAGCACTATGTTCTCATCTTGACTGAAACTCCCCCAACTCCCCCCCGTTCGCTCACACACTCTCCTTTTTTCCAGCTACCTGGTGACTAACCTGATGGGTGCCGACCTCAATAACATTGTTAAATTTCAGAGGTTGTCGGATGAGCACGTGCAGTTCTTAATTTACCAGCTTCTCCGCGGTCTCAAGGTAATCACATAATGATACACCTGCTGTGTGCCATACTGAATATAGTATGCACAATATAGGCTATGTGCTATTATGCGTACAATAGCATCTTTGTCTGATGTACCTTCACAAACCTGTTGAGTACACTTGTACTGTCAGTGTTCATGTTGCTATCGTCAAGTCTGCTTTTATACGACTTGCACTAGAAGTTTGTCATTTCATCAATTTATAAACTGTTTTAGCTGCCATATTTAATCAACCTTTTAATTTATTTCACTAAATAAATTCAGCCATTTACCAGTTATGTTTACCTATCTACATCAGTTTGTAATCTATTACTGTCATCGGTCTTATTCAACCATTTAATCTACTGCATTGAGCTAAATATCTCAAATTAATTTGATGAATTTTAGCCAACTCCTGTGCTTGTTTGCATGTTATTTTAAGCTAATTTTTAAAACATGCCCATTACATTTAAGAAACTACTCAAAGTGATAATTGCTGAACTATTTTAATTATTCAATTATTAATTAAAGCCAACTGTTTCAACTTTTCATCCTTTCAGCTGTCTAATTCAGCAATTACTCCATGAGTTTTTGTTAATGATTCATACTTCACTAGGTAACTTGTTTTCACAAACTAACAGGTGTTACAGCTAAAACTGTATATGGTTGCCTATGCTGCAAAAAAACACCATCTTTATACATTAGGTTTGTTATTCTGTTTATCTTTGTTAATCATTCCTAAAGTTCGCATGCTAACACTGAATCAGTCCAGCAGACAGCAGGGTCGGCTGTTCAGCCTCCCTGGTTGCCATGGGGCAGTCGAAAGCCATCTCCCTTTGGTGAACTGCACTGTTGACCCCCATCTCCCTATATGTCCTCTCTCCCCTCTCTCCTCCCCCGTCTTCCTGCCTGTCCACACCGCCCGTCGAACAGTACATCCATTCAGCGGGATTGATCCACAGAGTGAGTGCCTCCTCTTTGCCTTTCTTGTCATTTTGACCATCGACTGCACCACCAATTCTGACCAATGCTGGATTTTTATAAGACTGCAGCATACAATGAAATGATAATATATTAGATGTCTTATATAAAATTCCATATGATTTCATTCATATTTAACAATGCTCAGTCAGATAGTTTTAAAAGAAACCTTGAAACCTAGTTAAGGACCTGTAGATTGAGACATTGCTGCAAGCAGTTCATGTTAATGGATTCAACCTTGAATTTCAGCCATTAAAAAAGTTGACTTTACCCTTTTAATGCTCTTGAGATTACTCTGTATAAGTACGCTCTTTGTAAATTCATTGAAAATGGAAGAACATGGATTTCAAACACAAGCTTGATGATTTATCCTGTTAAATAATTTATTACTCTATCTGTGGATATATCCTCATTCTAATCATGTTTCTGTCCTACTCTATATGCTTTACTATCCATCCCAGGACCTCAAGCCTAGTAATGTGGCAGTAAACGAGGACTGTGAGCTGAGGGTGAGACTGACCTTCAGTTTAAACCTACAAATTCCCTTACTCCAGAGGATGAGCTTCATCAGTTAAAAAGTTGTCGTCTTGTCCCTCAGATCCTTGACTTTGGATTGGCCAGACAGACGGACGATGAGATGACAGGATATGTGGCGACGCGCTGGTATCGAGCGCCAGAAATCATGCTAAACTGGATGCACTACAACCAGAACGGTAAGATGCTATCAAACCTATTAAAAAAGCTTTTTTAATATCTTCTTGTTTGTTACTCATAATTTCTGTTTCTGTTCCAGTTGATATTTGGTCTGTGGGATGCATTATGGGAGAGCTACTGAAGGGAAAAGTCCTGTTTCCTGGCACTGACTGTATCCTTTATCAGCGTGGCAAGAGTCCACTGCACTTTGCAGTGTTTTCCCCTCTTAGCATCAACCATCCATTACCTCTTTAAAGTGCCCAGTGCACGCAGACCACTTGTGGATTTGCATTACAATCCCAGGCTTCTCTGATGGGGAGGTGCATCAACAGAGAGAAGTGGGGAATGAATGGGAGCAATGACAAAAGGCTGAATTACCCAAGTTGTTGTATGTGGTAACTAAGTGCAAAGCTAAGACGAGTTTGATTTACTGATCATTGTGTGTTGTGGGACTGAAAAAAAGGGCAGCGCTGAGCAAGAAGTGTTTCTGTCTCAGTCGATTTCCCGTGATTCAAGTCAAGATGATTCGACAAGTCAAATCCTGCAGGTTGATGAATTTTCACAAATCTTAATAATCCTTAACTTCTCCTAAGATATTGATCAGCTAAAGAGAATCATGGAGGTGGTTGGGACTCCGACGTCTGATCTGTTGAAGAAGATTTGCTCTGAACATGTGAGAAAAGGATGAATGAATGTAGGGATGGTTGGAGGGAGAAACATTTCTGTAAAGAAGAGTGTGTAAAATACATTTTTCACACACTATGAAGTGGCTGCCACTGATGCAGACAGACTGATCTAATAGATCAGTTCATTCCACTGACACTGCTGTTGATTGAATTATCCATTTGTGTTAGTGCTGGGATGATTGATCACTATTTGACACCAAATGATCTACATTGTCATGATTGTGGGTTGAACATTGGCCTCTTTTTGCAGGCACAGAAGTACATCCAGTCTCTGCCCTTCATGCCCCAGCAAGACCTGGAAAAGATCTTCAGAGGAGCAAATCCACTAGGTAGGTGATGCCCCGCAGATTGGATTACATACTTCTGAAATTCAATTGAAAGGCTTCGTGAGGCTGCTAAAGCTCAAGTTGCTCTCTCCATATTGCAATTTACAAATCCAGTTACACAGCTTTGGCCCTTTGGGGACTTGCTTCCAGCCCTCCTTCACCTCCTTTGTGTCTGTCTCTGTTAGCTGTTGATCTATTGAAGCGTATGCTGGTCCTGGACTGTGATGGGAGGATCTCAGCCAGCGAGGCTCTGTCCCACCCCTACTTCTCACAGTACCACGATCCAGATGACGAGCCTGAGGCCCCGCTTTATGATCAGACGCTAGAGAGTAAAGACCGAACTCTAGAAGAATGGAAAGGTAAACTTAACTTTGAAATTTAAACAACACATGATTTAAAAAAGCAGTGAGTAGCACAATAAAACACTCATCTCCACTATTGTCCTCGATGGAATGCAACAACAAAAACATGACATGATTACAGCTTATTTATGGCTGTTTAAACTGTCTTCACTCTGCTTACCTCTCAGTTTCTCCTGCTTACTTTTTTTTATAAACAATTTAAGAAGCACAGTTCTGATTTGAAGGGAAGGAAGTTGCTAAATGTGATATTGCAGGTTCAAAGTGAGTGTCAGGCTGTAGAGCTTTTACTTTGAGGATTATGCAACGATAAGTTTGAGCCTGCATGTTTTTCACAGGAATGCTGACTACGCCGCCAAAGAAGAGTCAGTTTTGAAATATTTAGGGATGATTTTTATAATATCATAAACATGATTACCTTCTTATTTCAGAAGGGAGTTTTATGGTTTGTGAAATACTCTAGAGCTGATGTGAGTCATGGTGGATCATTTTGTGCATGGTTTGCATCCTAATTTTTAAGTTTCTTTGAAAGAGCACTCTACCAAGCTGAACCAGCACATTTATAATAGCAGAGACAAAAGCTTCATTGTTTATTATATATTTTTTCCTTCAAGCAGGTTCGAATCATTCCTCTTAATCTCTTTACATGGCTTAAATATTAATCAGCATTTCTAACTTCTTTTCCTTCATTTCTCTCTCATGGATGTGCATAGAATTGGTATTTGAAGAGGTATGCAGCTTCAAAGCATCCGGCAGCAAGACTGATAGCCTTCAGGTGGAGCAGTAATGCTGTCTCTGCTCTGCCTCAGCCTTTACCTGAAGAAGGACCACGTACTCAGTGAGCAGGATAAGGACTGTGGCAATCCAGCTGAAGGAAACTGTGCATTCCCTCTGCTCAGTGTGACTGTATTTGACTGCCTGTCATGAGTTTCTTTAAGCAGCAGGGCGGGACAGTCTCCTCGGGATCATATGCACACAATCCATTTACAGGGAGCATTTCAGAGTCTGATAGTAGGAGCTTTTCCAGTCCACAAAGTTGCTTCCTCTTATGTTTCCGCTCAGTGAGAGTTAAATGTGGAACCATTCAACATGGCTACATCAGGGATTGCAGAGGATCCATACGAGGAAGCAACTTTACAGAACTGAACTGTGTTTACACACTGGTAGAGGAGTATTGAAGGAAGAAAAAACGCACACTAGGATTTCCAAAGCAAAGACACAGTGCCGTCTGACCCCCTCATCATGACAAATGCCATAAGCAGTCACTGCTTGCACATATGGAATTCATATCAAAATGCTTGCTGCGATGCCACATCACGCCACAGAACAGCTTAGCATTCCAACTGCATACTACTGCATGATTTATGTACATTTTATTATAACAAAATATTAATGGTGCTGTATTATAACCATTTGGACTGCTTATTGCATCTGCCACAGTGCTGTAAAACCAGCCAGAGGGTCATAGAGCGACATTAGCAGGACATTTTGCTAACTTTCAGCCCAATTTATGCTCATAATTTCTACACAATATAAAAAACTCCACAAAGGTAAACAGAAACTATTGCTCTTCAGTAGATAAAAGTCATCCTCTCCTGCTTACAGAATAGTAAACACCGACTGTGCTATTAATTAGCAGATAATTAACATATGCCAAAGCTGGAGTAGAGTGACTGTGTTGCAGGGCTGTGTTTACAGTTTGACCTCGCTTCTCATATAAAGTTTCCGCTGATGGCTGTTCTTCTGATCACCTGTTAGCTTGGCAGCGCTTCATCAGGTTTCCATAGTTCTCTACTGTGTCTTTTACAGCCCCACTTTGTTTACAGTAATTAAGATTACAGGCTTTTTGTAAACTGTTACCAGACAGTTTGCTCGATATTAATATATTACCCAAGCAGAAGCTCCATTCAAGTGATGACTGGTCAAACACTCGAGGCTGATGATTCCCATAAAGAAGCCATATTTGGCTGTTTGTGGCAACCAGGGAGCTCATTAGTGATAATTCATGTTTCCTCTACTTGTTTTTGGTTTTCATGATACTCGAGTATTATCAAGAAAATAAACTGGGTTGTACATGTGCATTAGCAACCAATGTATAAAAGTATAAGGAATCCTTGATTGCAAATTGCTGCAGTTTATAGCTTATTGCAGCATAATTATACACGTAGAAGGCCCTCAAAGGTTACATTTGTATAAGCAGCATGAGCTCAGTGTGTATTTAGGTCATTGTGTGAAATGGCTGACTTCCTTTCTGAAGTTTTTCATTCTTCTTGCAACAGAATGGAGTTTTAGTTCTACAAACTTTTTGCTGAGGTTGGAATAATCTGGTAGTGTTAAAGCATAGAAAGCAGAGCCAAGAAGCCACGGGTTTCACAACATGCAAAATGAAGGTCACTGAAAATGTCAAGAGATACAAGAAGAAAACAATGATATTATGAACACTAGTACCTTGATATTAACAAATTTTGGTACAAGTTCTCAAAATTGGGTGTTTGGATAATACCTGATGCATTTACTGAACCAAAAAATCAAGATTAGGCTAAAAAATAAATTAGGTTTATAGATGACTTCTGCAGATGCAGTATTATGCTTTATTGTATGTAGCCTACAATCTGGATACAATTAATATCTTCATTTTTTGTTGGCAAGTAAAAAGTTGAATTTCTGATTCTTCTTTAGTTTGTTTATCTGATCTATTACCAAGCAGTAGCAATAGCTCTTTACATTAGCTAAAGAGCTTCAAGCTAGATCTGATTGTAAGGTTAAAACCAGTTGTGTTTTAATGTGTATCTTGGTGTGTTTCTTCATAGTCATGCAAGCTAAACTGTCAATTTTTGGCTCAACTCAACCAATAATATTATTTCTGCTAAAATATTGATATACTATATAGAAATCACATTTGAGCAACCCAAGAAAGGAATCCTTCTCTGAGTTTTTTGTTTCCTTTTATGGTCCACACAGGAGTGCTACATGTAGCCCTTTCTGCAAGTTCTCCATTAACACTGGATGCAAAATGTTTAACTTACAGTCCAAATTAATCAAAAACTGTCTGTCAAAGAGTGTTAGAGCACTGAATGTTAAAAGTGTTATGTGCTTATGTGGATGTTGTATACATGTATGTGGTGGATTTGAGTAGAAAACTGCAAATCGAATGTATAAGTATACTGTATGTATGTATGTATGTTACAAATTAGAAGTTTGAATATGCCACATGCCATTATGTGTGTGTGTGTCGAAATGAGTTTCAGATCACTTAATGGAATGTCAACTCTCTGTTTCCAAATGATTCAAATGGTTTTCTCATCCGTAAGCGGTACTTGGCAAGACCTCAACAGAATAAACACCTTCATTTCTGTTTGTCGCAATGTTTCCTGTCCTAAGTATACATTTTCTGCACCATTTATCTTGTTGCATGCCGCTGACAACTCTGTCCACATACGAGTTTACACATTCAGCATCACTGTGATGAACAGCAACTGGGAGCCATCCAGCCTCCAACATCTCTGGCTAAACTCATTAAGCTCACTGAGCTAAACTGAGGCAAATCCCTGCAATCAGACACCAGATTCTTGCAATCCCTGCAATCAAACCCTCATGAAGAATGGAAATTATTACCCATGATTCTGGGATAAGATGTTAAGTAATTACATGTGCAAAAGTTTGGTGGTCAGTGCATTGAAAAGGATAAAATAACAGTAGTGTAGTGAGTTGAGTATTGCATCAGCATAGAAATGTATATGTATGTATATGTATAGTATAGAGTGGTACAGTACAGTATAGAAAAGTATAGTCTAGAATATGAGGATCTAGATTAGTATAGTACAGTATAAAATAGCACAGCACAGTTTGGATAGATGGCTTAGCAGAGCATGGTATGGAATTATATGGAAGGCAATAGTATAGTATAGTATAGTATAGTATAGTATAGTATAGTATAGTATGGTATGGTATAGTATAGTGTAATATAGTATAGTATAAATCAGAAAAAAATATACAGAATAGCACAATAAAGTATTACATAAAATAGCTAAGTAACAGTATGCTGACACCAAAAGACAGAAAAAAAATATAACATGATTATTCTTGAGATTAATATAAACTGCATAATTATCAAGCAGCATGGACACTACCAATTTACAAACAGTTGTCTAGTCTATTAATGTTACTGATAATTAAGTAAGTCCTAAATTTTGGCTTCCATAAACTGAGGGGTTCCATAAACTGCTTGCTTTTTGGTCATCTCTGATTACCATTAGCCATGTTTAAGGTTGCCAGTTTACCTTGAAAATTAAAGGAACGTTTTCAGCCTATCAGAAGCATAGACATATATACCTAGACGCCGCGTTGACGGCTGCTGCCGATTGGAGCGACGTGCCTACGCGGCGGCCATCTTGGTACAGTGCCGCTCGCTCCTACAGTGCATTACG
>JAPZDY010000015.1:5263892-5275726 GCA_029783645.1 Ctenochaetus hawaiiensis | reverse complement strand
TAAAAGAATCCACAGTCTGTGGTGCTCTCAGATGGTCAGGGAGAGCATTCCACAGACTGGGAGCAGCCGAGCAGAAGAATATGTTAGTGAATTGTGAGAATAATTGTGAGAAATCATGGAACACAGTTTTGGAGTCACTAATCAAGGTTTAGTCTCTAATAGAAAATTAAATCCTTGCCAGTGCAAGTGTAATTATCATAATCAACTCAGAGAGCAGGTGTGCATTCAATGGACAGTCTCTGCATCATCTCATGTCACTTCAAGAGTCAAATAATTCCTCTTCATGTTAAAGAATAGAAGTCATTGAAAACAGCTGCTCCCAGCATTATTTTCAGTCACAGCAAACATATGTTTTCATTGAAAAAGCTTAAAAACCAACTAGTTTCTGAGCACCAAGGAGCACACAGACACAGTGACCAGCTGGTGTGCAAATTGGAGTGTTTAAGGACCAGGTTGAGTAAACACTGTGCTCACGTGCCACGTGGCCAGAAAAACAATTCCTAATGACTGATAACGATGCTCCATATCTGCTGGATATGAAAATAAGCAGTTGCACCCCTAACAATAAAAAAAATTGCTGATATGTGGATGTATTTACTTTTGACTCTGCTTTCAACAAATGTAAAAAAAAAATTGAATAAAAATGTTGCAGATTTGATCAAGTACAAATTATAATGATAATTAAATGAAAAATCTAAAGCTAACATAATGGCAACACACTGCAGAAGTGACAATGTAAAAAAAACACTTACATTTTCTTTGGCTTCAGAAAAATAAATGTTTTTTCTCTCGGTAACTGAGAAGAAAAAAGGAATAATTGTGAAGATTCTGCACTTTTTTAAATGAAGCTGAGAATGAGTGATCACCAGTAGCGTGACTTCTCACAGTGACATCATACAGTAGAATATAATAAAAGGTAAATATAAGAACAGAAATCTAAAGTTAACACAAAAACATATCAGATCCTGCAGTCAGCTGGAATTCTATTCTGTCAAGAAGCTATGATAAATTGATTTTGAAATCCTTACATCTGTAACCAAAGGCAAATATCAAAAAAAAAGAGCTGCATTATCTGACCTGGATTAACGCTGCAGTCACAAAAGAAATGACCGCAAACCACAAAAGACAAAAAAAATGCAATACACAGGGTACTCGCATGCACACCCTCTGCAGAGAATGAATCCAGCTGATAACAGTGTTGCACTTCTTTTCCAGGAACTTTATTTATTTCTTTGTTTCGTATAAGAGGGTGATAACAGTGGGCAAGGCCATTATTCCTCATATGTTATAAGAGTGTGGCAGTTATACGGTTGTGGATTTTCGTTCAGACCATCTGCAGAATCATGAATCATCACTTCACCTGCCTTCTTCTGCTGCTCACCTGCCTGACAGGTAAGATGCTAGCTTGCTGGGCTTTCATCTGCTCACCATCCATCAAATAAAAACAATTTAAGTGCATTATTTTTATTTTATTACTGGATTTGATTTGGTTTTTAGTGTTAAGCTACGAGAATATGAATGATAATGCTCTAATTTATCTTGCGTTTCAGGTGCTTCTAAAGGTGAAACAGAGCAGGAAGGAACCATGGAGGACAGCTCATGTAAGGTTCTTTTAATTCTGACTCTAACTCACTATTGTCTTCAATTTATTCAATTTGTTTATTCATTTTTTTCTGCTTTTCTGATTCTTATATTGTAATATATGCATAATTTTCATTAATAGGCTTCAGTTCTCAAGGAGCTGAATATTTCCTAAATGGAAAAAATGTGAAGCCTATTTGTTCCTTCTCCTCCTGTAGATGGGCCATTCTCAGTGACGATCATTGGGGTTGATATAGTGACAGTGGGAATCCTGTATGGGTTCCAGTGCTTAGCTGATTGCTCCCCAAGCTGCACATACAACTGGACCATTGGTAATATAACTTCTCAGGGGTCTGATATGAGCTTGCAGCTGCAGCACATAGAGCCAACCCAGACTCTGACCTGCATAGCCATAAACACTGCAACGGGGAGCACAGAAAGTGTCCAAAAGCAGCTGAAAGTGACAGGTATGAGTGACCAAAATGCATGCAAATTCATAATTTCTTAAGTAGCACTTACTTACTTAAACCTAATCTGTTTGTAACTTTCCAGCCGGGCCATCAAACATAAAGATCAACGGTCCAGACATGCTCACTTTCAATGCTGCATCCACATTTACCTGCTCAGCTGACTGCTACCCCTCCTGCAGCTACAAATGGGCTGTTATTTTGGAAGATGAAACGTATTCCACTGAACAAGGCAGCACAATTTCTGTCACTCCGCCTGCAAGTACTGTCATCTCTGAAACGCTGGTCTGCGTGGCTACCAACACCGTCTCAACTCTCTACATCTCTACGACTCTGTTTCTATGGGTGCCAAGTATGTGAAAGAACTAATTGAGATTGAGATTAACAATCAACAAATTTGACACCATTAACATAAAAAAAATCAACCCTGCTGTTTTTGCATTGGAGAAATGCGATTGATTGCTAATAATTTGTATTCGATGATAGATAAAAAGAATACATTTTTACAGAGTTTAATTCAAATTCCACTTAATTGCTTTACTTGCATGTTAAATTGTGTTTTAAATTTAGAAACAGAATTTTTTACTGTTTCCTCCAATAACATTTGTATTGCATCTATGTGATTTTGATTAACATTATTCTACTTTTTATAATAATAATGGCGACAGGTGTCATTTGTATTATTGGGAAACACCTTGTTCAAGCTCATAGTTTAAGTAGCTGATGAGGACTGAAGCAAGTGATTGGATGAAAAAAGATATTTGCATATTTATTATTAATAATAATTAGTATATTTATTAAACAGTATATAATATAAAAAGTAATATTTTTCATTTTAAAAAAGTGCACCCCCTTTGTAGAGGAATGTGAAAACACCTCTCTAGGGCCAAAATTTTTAATGATACAAGGCAAAAAAGTCGAGATCTGACAATTCAGACAACATAAGCATTAAAAAGTGTTTCTGAGTAACAAGGATCAAAAATCTCAACTATTTTTTTGTAGGTGATTGCATCCATGTTCTGCTGTAAATTTGTGAAGTGAACATAATAACAAACAAATGTCTTTTTACATCTTCCTCTTTAGGCGTATCTGACATTTCTATCACGGGCGACAGTGCAGTCACAATGGGAAAAAAGTACTTGTTCTTATGCTCTGCCATGTGTGTTCCCTCCTGTGAATTCACCTGGAAGTACATGGGGAAGACTTTCAAGGGTGACGAGGTCCAGATACCCGTCTTGGAACAGGGGAACGTGACTCAGTCTTCCAGTCATCTTAAGATCACTTTCAGTGACTACGCTAAGACTGAGCCTCTGACCTGTGAGGCAACAAACACTTTATCCAATGTCACTATTACAGCCTCCACTAACCTCACTGTCACTGGTAAGTCTGTCATACGGCCCTGCCTTTAGAATTTCAAATGGACTTTAACATTATTAACATTTTCTGTTCATGCTTGGTGTTTTTAATGTTCCTTTTTGCACAGACCCCATCTCAGTGGTTGCCCTTTCTAAGGCCCTACCGATTGCAGGCCAGTCTTTCTCTCTGCAGTGTGTTGGCTCTCAGGACCCAACGTCCGTTACTTGGCTGAAAAACAACAGTCCGATGCCTGCATCGGGAGGAGTGCAGCTCTCCTCTGACAACATCACCGTGACCTTCAGTCCTCTCACACAAGCAGATGGAGGCTCATACCAATGTGTAGCAACAGAGGGGGGGGCCGCCATTCAGTCTGCTGGCTACAACATGGAAGTGAACTGTGAGTGTAGCAAGGTCATCATAGTCTCTCATTATGCACTAAGGCAGTGGTGTCAAACATGTTAAAGAAGGTGACCAGGGAGAAACAAAGTTGATAATGTGAGTCAAAATTTGAACAAGGAAAGAGACCAAGAAATATTTTCTGCTTACTCATAAACGAACAAATAAGAGCTTTTAAGCAAAGCCATAGACTGCTCAGTAGCAAACAGTAGATGCAAGAGGATGCATGATTGTGCACTAAAATGACATGCAAAAGTAGCGTTCTTATTATAAAAGAAAACTATGGAGTCAGGTAGTGGAAAATGTCACTCTATATGTCTTAGTGTACAGTCACTCTGTCAGGTTTCTGTTTTTATCTGAGGGAAGCTGAGGGATTTATGAGCCAGATGGCATATGCATTCCTTTGTTGGTCTGTCCATTGTAATGTTCAAGAGATACTGTGATCAGATACCCAAACCCAGTCCACTCACTCCAATCTTAAATGTAAAAGAACAGCGTTTGGATGTCTTGTGGATGTCTTAACTTCTCTCCCTGTGCCTGAGGCTGACCCAAGACACAAAATGCAGGAGACTAATTTTTCCCATTTATATCTGTTATCTCATTACCTCAGTCACTTCCCAGATTTAATGACCAGAGGTGCATTTTAGAAGGCAAACTGAGAAGAAAATGGAGATTCCCCCCTTCAGACTGAGCTTATACTTCAGCATAACAGCCTGATATAATGCTGACATGACTGCAGATGTTTTACAAATCTCCCCTTTGAGCAAGACTAAGGGATAGACACATGATTAAGATGTTGGAAGAACTGGGAGGTCGTAGTATGATGAGGCAAGCAGAACTACACCACTGGCTAAAGTAGATGTAGTCCCCATGAGTTTCCCCATTAAATTCATGAACATAACTGCTGACCCAGTTATAACTGACTTGACTTAATTCTTAATCTGTGAATGCAGCTCTTGCAGCAGGTATACAAGAACTTGAGGCCCAGAGTTATGGCCCAAGCATTAGCAGCCCTTAGGCCACACAAAGGGACACAAGACCACAAAGTGTATTTAGACTGGACGGGCAAACCCTAATGATCAGTTCAGTATCCCTGGAGACTCCTAATACCTAGAGTCCATGCCTGCCTCCTCACCTGGCAACAATCACGTCATAATATCTGAATTTGTTGGTTTAAGGGCTTTTCTTTTACCTTTAGAAAGAGCCAGGCTAATGTTTTCCCCCTGCTAAGCTAGGCTACAGTACGCTAAGCTAAATGATTTGGCCTGTGTAGCTTCATGTGTGGTGGAAAGATTCATTAGAGGTATCAATCTTTTCATCTCAATTTTACCAAAAAGTGGAGCTTATAGTTTCAAAGTACTGGTAGTTTTAAAGTGTTGACAGTCAATCATTACTTAGCATTAAAAAAAGTTGTCTTACTTCTTCCAGATGGTCCAGATGACGTGGTTATTGTGACACCCAACAAACAGCCAGTGGGTGGGGAGATATACACCATGCCTGGATCCACAACAGAGCTGCAGTGTTCAGCTAGCTGCTTCCCTGTCTGCTCCATCTCCTGGTTTTATGAAGGCTCGCTCGTGGCTACAAATGCCTCCATATCCTTCACACCTGTAGCACCTCTAAATGGGACCTCCCTCACCTGTGTGGCTTTTAACTCAGTGACAAAACTTAATGGAACAGCTGCAATTACAGTGGTGGTGCCTGGTAAGTCAACATAGGGGGTTGAAGTAACAAATGAGATCTCTACAGAAATAAATGATGAACTTCTTTGCAAAGTTGTACCTGTTTGACCTTTTCTTTTGCATGATTTAGCAAAAAGACCTTTGTGTTGTGTCCCCTCACTTGCAGATGGACCCAAGAATGTGGTCATTTCAGGACCGGACAGCCTTGAAGTGGGAGTCACAGCGAGCTTTACATGCTCAGCTGAGTGCACGCCTTCCTGCAACTTCACATGGGACGTTTATGGGAAAACTATGACTGGTAGTTCCATTGACATAACCGTGAACCGCTACGTTTCGACAGAGTCCATCAGCTGCCAGGCTGAGAACACTTTCACCAAAAAGATGGAAATGGTCAATGAGACGCTCAGTGTCTCAGGTAGGCTGTTGTTGGAGTTAAATATATAAGAGTTCGCAGTTGTTATTAGTTCAAACTCTAATTTTTGTGTCTTTCACCGCAGAACCTCAATGGTGTGGATGCTGAAACAATGGAGGAATTGTGCTCAGTGCCAACTACATTCGCCTGATCACTTAATACCATTTGTTGTACATAAATGCCTGTATTTGCTCAAGCATCATGCGTGCTGACTGTGATAAATGGCAGCCTAAATGGGGGTTTATCTGCCTATAACACAGTGCATTATGGGACAAGTTTTAACCTCTTTGTAACTTTTCAATACAGAGCAAAAGCACAAAAGTTCAGAGCAATGATTCATGAATTGTGTGCAATTAATAAGTTTTAGGATTTTAACCTCATAAGGTTGATAGCTATCTTTTCTTTTCTTACCAAACAATACACACAAGTAAACTTTATATATCAATGAACTTCTGTTTGTATACTGATTACAGTGCTTGTTCATCACTAACATGACACACTTGAGATGATGGAATTCTGAGTCATTTTAATTGGTTTTACTTTGGTATTGACTCAACAAGAGCATGCACAAAAATAGCAGAATACACCCTTATTCGTAGATCAGTTTCAAAACATTTGCAAAAGACCTGTGACTCAAACTAAACACTTCCATCACCCACGCAGTTTTCTATCGTCTGCTCTGGGTTAATCTGATAGATTAGATAATGGGAGGAAAGTTCAAACAGAGCAGAATAGTAGCAGAGGCTAATCCATACCTTTATGCTGTGTTTAAGAAGAATTGGAAGGTTGGATATTCCTACTTCCCTCTTATAAACTAAATTTTCTCCCTAAAATGTATTTATCTAACCGACATGTTAATAATGATAAAAGTCACTAAATGTTCAAGTACAATGGGTTAAATGTCACGCTCAAAATCATTTTGAGAGTTATCTTACTACATGGGGGCTCCTATTTACTGTTCTTTGTGTTTTATAAATGTTTTTATGTTGTTGTTTTTCTGTTGTTTCCAAATGTCTTTACTTTTTGATATAATTTCACTCTACAGCACTTTGGACAATTGTTATAGTTTTAAACATATTCTTTATATCATTTGGATCAGCCTTGATACAATTTTCATTTGTGGAAAAATGTATTATCAAGTTTATATAAGCCTGCATAATGTCTAATTAGGTGGTCAGGTACTTTTCAAATTTCTGTGTAGTTGGCTTTATGCAATATCTGAGCCTAGGCATGTAGATGTTTGTTTTTACTTCTGTTGCCAATAAACCTCAAAATATAAATAAGTATTTTTTTAAATTGCATTCTTACAAATATACTGAAACATGATTGACAATTTTCATTTACACAGAGTCTCAATGACAACATTAACTGTTGCCCAAGAAGCAGGGTTCTTCCCTGGCAGTCACAGTGATTTTGTGATTTTCCGACTTTAAACTTCAAATGAACACAGTATATTGAATAAAGAAAGAGGACATTGTATTTTCACAGTCACAGCAGTCCAACTCACCAAGAGTGAACTGAATGAAAGTTTATTCAGTACTGAAATATAACTTCATTGTTGTATTTGCTTTGAAAACTGCATTTTGATGAGCTGAAATTTAAAGTCCATAGAACTTGTAGATTTTCCTTAAATCCAAGTGTCACACTCCGTACTTCTTTTGTAAGGCTGTGATGGATGATTCCTCCAGCTCAGCTTGGCGAAGGTAGTCAAACACTTCTTTCAGCACTGTGGAGGAAAAAAGTAATATAATTACCATTTTGTATGATGGAAAGTGTTTTTGAAAAACTCTCAATGAAAACAGGATCAAGGAGACTCTACCTTTCTTCTCTGGGGACGACATGAACATGACAGCCATGTCGAAGCGTCTCACACTTGCTAGACACCTGAGGACCTCCAGCGTGACAGCGGGCGCTTCATTCCTGCACAAAACTGGTGTTAATGTACAGTGCAATACTAAAAATGCAAATTGGTAATATTGAACAGAAAACTTGTTAAGATTTAGATGTTCTTTCTCTGAGCATCTTTAAAAAACTCACTTGATATAAAAACCATGCAGAATCCTTAAGATCTGATTTAGGAGGTCAGGCTCGAGGGAGTTTTGGAAAATGTATAAGTATGCATCAGGCTTAATTTGCTGCAAGACAAGAACAAAAAAACAAGGCTGTAAAGCATAGTTAAAGCAAAGCATTGCAAGATTATCTTGATATTTTTTTGAAGGAGCATCAAATCCAATAACTAGAGTCTTTCATAACATTTTTTTCCCCCTTAAAATATTTACCCTAGCTTTTCCTTTAAAATCAAGATTTCAGATGGGGATTTAAAAGTGAGATTCATATTTCATCTGTGGAAATCAAAGCAAGTTGACACAGCAGTGAGAAAATACACCATGCAAATACACCACAAAGCAATGAAAGTCCTTTGCCTCCACTGTCAAACCACCGCTGTGATGCCAGTGTATAATTACACTGTCTGAACACACAGATATGATCTTGTCACCAGTAAATTACCATGAACACAGTCAGATTTGTCATCTTCAAACAAACTCACCCTCAGATATCTGTAAGTCAGTTCAGGCTGGTTTCCAATCTTGCGGAGGTCGGCCTCCAGCTGGAAGCTGTTGTTGGGAGGAGGAGGCGGTTCTGTGACTGTTGGGGAGGAGCTGGCTGAGGGTTGAGGAGGATAAGTGGTTTCCTCGTGCGCTGGTTGTTTGGTTTGTCTGCTCAAAGGAACTCTGGGAGAGAGAAGAAAATTACATGTTAACCGGGAGGGAATATTGGAGAGCACAAGTTCACACGGTGATGTAGCATTTAGTGCTTTACAAGCATGTAAAATATGATGGAAAATAAATAAATAAAGTGTCCAATTAGGAAAAAGAAGAGGCAGTGCCACTAACTGGTCAGACGATTGTGAAGGGATTTCCGCTGTCTCCTCGATCTTGATCATCTTAGCGCTCGGCGATGTGGACAGTGGAGAGGACTCATCCTCAGCCTCCCTCACCTCCTCCTGGACAAGGGACTTAGACCCACCTGACTCGACCTCAGACACAGACACCTTTCCACTCACTTCTTCAATATCAATCCTCCTCAGTGGTTTCTGTAGAGTATTAGATGTTCAGCATCAGTCAAACATGATGACTCGCATTTTCAGAAACTGTTGTTTCAAAACAAGTCTTTTCAATATTTTTATAAAAAAGCATCAGATTATTGATTGAATTGAATTATATTAAAGACTGTCAAACGGATGGTTAGAGAATCCAAATGTTAGATCTACAGTGTCACTTCTGCCACCTGCTGGATAAAAACTGTCACAACAGGTTTTATTTAGAGAGGGTGAAGAGGAACTCAGTTTTTATATAACTGCAAGTTATCTGTTTTTCACATGTACAACTTGTATAACTACAAGTGATTAAATAAGTCTTCTTTTTTAGAAATTATTTAATCTTCAAGCACATAAAGTGTTATATAACAAGTTCCTACAGATTACTTAATTTTCCAGACAAATGAATAAAACAACTCACAAAGTGTGTATTTTTCCTCATAAAAACAATAAAAACAAATTTGAAAAATGACTCCTTTACTGTCTTCAGTGCAGTGAAATGCACTGTAAAGCTGAAAAATGGGAAATGAGAACTCACAGTTGATCGCAGATGTGTTGGTTTGTCAATCGGCTGCACTATTCTTCTCTGTGTGCCGTCTGGTGTTTGAAGAAGGCCGCTGGAACCCAAAGCCTAAACGCAACACAGTGACATTAGCAAGAGTCAAGTGAAGTCTGCAGGAGATCAAAGCTAATGAAGTCTGATGATTTAATCATCTGTATATGAGACTGGAATGTAATTATTTATATTCTCATAGCCAGAGGGGCTGAAAACACAGCAAACTAGTTTATTCCTCTACAACCAACAGACTTGTAATTTACCATTAGCCTGATTATTACAACTCTTGATTTTTCAAGTGTTTTTCCTTTATTTTTTATTATCTATCAAGTTCCCTTGAACTAAAACTGCATCTTGAAACGTACAATCTGGAGTTTCTGGAGCTCGTTCAGGGCCTGTTTGTTCCCTGGCTCCAGTTTTAACACCTCCTGGAAATCTGTAACACACACACAAACACATTCATGTTTTAATACAGTCAAACAATCAGTGCTTAACAGCAATAATCATTTCTCATGTAACTGCATTATTACTTAAAGCTGATTTAGAAATGAAAAGAAATTCTAAACATAAGACAAGCTGTGAACTGACATGAAAGAGAATACGACCAATTAAAAAACATAAGTTAAAAAATTAAAGCAACTACTGAAACACAGATTATCTAGAAGAATATTATTGTATGTGACATCTTTATCAGCTTTATCAGATGTAAGAAAAAGACAAAAAGTAATTGCTGCTGTTTGACACCTTGTTTGGCCTCCTGCAGTTTTCCTAAAGCCACCCTGGCTGTGGCACGACGGGCGAAGGCCTTGGAGTAAGTATTATCCAGAGAAATGGCTTTGGTGCAGTCCTCCTCCGCCTCCTCATACCTGCAGCAAGTTGTTAAGAAGCAGTCTTTTCATTTTAGCAAACAAACCATGAAGTTGAAGTTGGTGGAGGAATAAATGTTGTGCTCACTTCTCTAGCTTGAGGAAGGCCATGGCTCTGTTGGCAGGCAGCAGGACGTTCATGCTGTCTGCCTCAATGCCTTGGCTGTAGCACTCAACAGCTGCCTCATACTTGCCTTCTTTGAAATAAGCATTCCCCTAAAAGAAAAAAATCGACATTTAGCAAAAATAACAATAAAACTTCTCAACAGTGGCTCTTTGTGAAATGGCTTGATATCAAATGAAATTGCACTTTATAAAAAATGCCTGTAATGTTTATAACAGTTAATTCTAACAGACATTTTGGGCTCATTAATTATTTCTCAGCCTCTAAAATGTGAGCTAATGAGTCCAACTGGGACACTGCAGCATAAGTGACAAACCACACAGCAAAGCTTACTCTGTCTTTTTGTACAATCGCCTCCTGTCGTCTCTGCTGCTCCTCCATCAGTCTCTCCTGCTCGGTGTCCACTGTGGGAGCTTTCTGTGGCTGTGTGGCTTCACTCGGGGCTGCCAAGGCCTGATCTCCAAGGCTCTGAAAGCAGCCACAGAAAGCGATTGAATAAAAGAGAGGACAACTTGAGACATGGGGCCAACCCCAAAATGATCATTTCACACTCACCTCTTTGATTTTTTTCACTTCAATCTGTGCTTCCAGGTTCTCAGGATCAAGCTTGAGAACCATCTCGTAATCTACCCAGAAAATAGATGAATGTTGTCATCTTAGTTTTCTTTATTTTAACAGATAACCAAATAATTTACAATTAATCACCTTCTAATGCAGATTCGTATTTCTTCAGTGCAAACCGTGCTGCTCCTCTTCGTGCGTATGCTTTGAAGTAGTTGCTGTTCAAAGCTATAGCCAAGTTGCAGTCGGACTCTGCAACAGCATATCTGCAAAGAACCACCATTTACCAACACAGTAAGACTGCATACATGTCCACCTGAATGTTAGCACATTCATTGAAAAATACTTAAAAGCAGCTGCCACAAAATCGATGCTGTTTACTTTTTGAGTCTGAAGAAGGCAGTGGCTCGATTTGTGGGGAGCACAGGGTTGTAAGGATCCGCAGCCATTCCTCTAGTGTAACACTCAATGGCATCATTGTACTTCCCATCTCTAAAAAATGCATTACCCTAAAAATAAAAGCACAATCTGATTTAGGAAAGTATCATTTCTTCTTCTCTTGTTATTGTTTTCGCTGTACATCTTAAACAGTATTTACCTTTTCTTTCTCAGCTTGTGCCTTCTCCTGATCGACAGCAGCTTCTTCAGAGTCTGACTCATTCGACTCTGCTGGACTGTCCTCCTTATCCATCTCTGACAGAACCTTGTCCTACCAGCATAAAAGCATAAATCTTTT
>JAPZDY010000015.1:5248187-5262569 GCA_029783645.1 Ctenochaetus hawaiiensis | reverse complement strand
TCTGTTTTATTAATTGTGTGCCTGTTTTTCGTGGGTTTGTTTTCTTTTCACAAAAAACAACGACTGTATTTCAGTCGTTCTGAATAGACGATCGATGCATGATACTAGTATTTAATAAAATGCGTACTATAATTTCTATTTTATAATGTTACACTGAAGAGAATTATAATACTTGACCTGTCGTATATAAAGTGTCAGTAAAATTACAAATAAATATCACTGTTCTTTACCTTTGACCTACACCTACCACGTGATCTACAAAACAGTGATGACCTCTCTTGATAGCTAGTGGTAGCTAACCAAGAAAACCCATGCTAACATTTCCAAAGTGTAGACAACATTTCCTACAATGGACCAGACCAAACAAGAGGAAGAATATGGATACAACTTATTCCCTGATAGGAACACAGGAAAGTACAAGAAGGGATCAATCGGGGAGAGCCTGTTCACTTTCAACCACAAGTGTCAGGTTATGTTGCAGTTCGCAATGGAAACAAGTGAGTGCTCTAGCTAGCTTGTTACCCTTTTACAGTAAATGTCATTTCAGCAGTGAACATCAGATACCTTGTCTGACGTAGTTTTCTGTCAAATGTATTTGTTATTTCAATACGCTTGCAGTGTTAACGTGGTTACTTCGCTCTCAGATTAGCAAGATTTAGCATTAGCATTTTTTTTGCAAGCGGTGGTCTCTGCCTGCAGTGATGCTAACTCTGGTCAGCTCTCACTGGTTTCTCTGCTACTTCAAGGTCCGTATGCCAAACTCCTCCTCAGTGCCATGAAAAGTTCAGGATGGTGCGTATCATTCAAAAATAATACACAATAAAAGTGTTAATCATGTTGACCTTCACTGTATCTCTCACGTTGCTGTAAACAACCTGGAACTGTTTACTTTGTTAATACAGAACTGACAATTCTGCAAGTGTCCCTACTGTTTTAACTACTAAGTCATATTGGTTTACATTTACCTAAATAAACAGTTTATTTTAAGTCAAACCTATTGCTATACATTCAACAAAATATTTTTGTTTCCTCGATTTTGCTTTCTGGGTAGTGCAAGTAAGCTTAAACTTAAATTAAACCATTTTTACTGTGTTTAGAACATCTACTAAATGTATCCAATTGCACTGAAATTTTGTATTTTAAAGTCCAGTAGCGAAAACATTAATGTGTCATTACGCCAAAAATGTGATCATTTCAATCTGTTTTCTCTGTCCACTTTATTGTCACTTTTTGACACTTTTTAATTCAAAACGTAGCTTGATTGCTTTGCAACAAAAATCCCTTTACTTTCTCCTTGAAACACAGTAAAGTGTTCAAAGATCGTCATTTCTCCTGTGAAGATTGTGATGGGACTGTCAGTGGTGGCTTTGATGCAGCGTCTTCTCAAGTAAGAGAGCGATCTTGGAAGAAATTCAGATAAAGACAATTTCAGGTAGCCTAAAAGAATTGACTGTAAGGCATTAATAAGCGTTGTGTTTGTTTGTTTGTAGATTGTTTTGTGTCAGAATAACATCCACCAGCAGTCCCATATGACCCGAGTGGTCACACATGAGCTCATCCATGCCTTTGACCACTGTCGGGCCCATGTGGACTGGTTCAGTAACTACAGACATCTGGCTTGTTCTGAGGTAAGTCCCAGTCTGATCAGCAATAACTGCATTTATATAAACTTGTTACTTTTGTTATTATGTAATTCAGTTAAGTCTGTGTCTGTGAATCTTTGGTATTGTGTTCATGCTGTCATAAATGAACCAGTTACATAATTTCCTCTGACTAAATTGTAGGTTACAGCTAATACAAGAAAAGCCGAAAGCTACTGTTGCAGCTATTTTGTGTAAAATATATGTAAATTATAGAGAAAAAAATCAGCAGTCACATTTTCATGCTGCAGTAAGCAAATTAATAAACAGTAAGACTGGATTTTCAAATATTACTTTGAAATATTTATCATCATCCTGCTGACCTATAAATTGAATCTGCAGATTTTTTTAAAGACTTTTCTGTGTCATTGTTTCAGATTCGGGCGGCTAACCTTAGTGGAGACTGCGCCTTCAGCAATGAAGTGGCCAGATTCAACTTTGGCATGAAGCAGCATCATCAGGTACCTGTACAGTGACAAATCTAACTTTTACAGGCAGATTTGTATTTCTAATCTAACACTTAGATTTCCTCTGACAGGAATGTGTCAGAGGCCGAGCCCTTCGCTCCATACTGGCTGTGAGGAACATCAGCCGAAAGGAGGCTGAGAAAATTGTCGATGAAGTCTTTGACACGTGTTTTAACGACCATGCGCCGTTTGGACGAATTCCACACAACAAGAAGGATGCTCGGTTTGCCTACAGAGATTATGAGAATAGAGATCGATATTATGCAAACCTTTAGTGTTGTCACAGTCTCATTTAACTCTCCAAGGGTGCTGTGACTGGTGTTAACGCTGAAAAGAGCTGGGGAGCTTCAGGGCCATCGTCATTGTAAAAGCCTCAACAGAATGACAGCGTATGGACACCAATCCCTTCAAAAAGGATTTTTAGAGAATGATTTGTCCTTGAAGCAGGAAAGCAGAGGAAGGAACAACAGCACATTTCATTTTCTACCTGTGGGACACGAATTCTGCATAAAGGGATTGTAAGGAGTGATGTTGCTCTGGAAGTAAAGTATTAGTTGAGGCCCCAGTTATATATTTGTCATTTGTTTTTAGATGATTTATGGGTGCTTTTAAGGAAATTCAGGATTTCCTTTAACTTTCTGCTCTTCATCCTGTTGCCACATCGACCTCCATTCATTTCTTGTAAAAAAAAAAAAAAATATGATTGTGCTTAAATTAATCAGAATCCACTTGTGTTTGAATAAAGTTTTATTCATCAGAAAAAGTAGAAGTTTTTAGTTATTTGTGAGGACAAGAGAGGGTTTTTGCGTTCGACCTTGGCACAAAGTGTTTTAATTAATGACTTGTGAAAGAAGCATAAGTAAGCGTATTGCAGATTATAACACATTCATGTCTAATCCCAAGAGAGGATTCTTTAAATTAGCATGTGAGACAAGTAATATGAATAAAGTTAGAAGAGTTCTTCCACGACAATGCGGTCAACTGTGTTCACATCTGTGCCGCCACTGTAAAATGTCACTGCTGACATCTTTATTGGACATTAGCATTTAAAGAATCTCGTATCCCTCCACAGAGATTAATGAGGAAAAAGTTATAAGGGAATTAGCCTCATAATCCCCCTCCCTCCTCCTCCACTTCTGTCTATCTCAAAGACAACACCTTCTGCATCATAATCACAGAGTTACTTGGTGTGTCTGCTGTTGGAGTGTAATATGGCACTTATCTCAACATTCTCTGCTAAGAAACACTACAAAAAAACACAAGATGAATGAGTGGGCTCGAACAACAAGGCAAGTGGGTGGGATGGAACGAGCAAAGAAGATTAGGTTAATTTTAGAAGCTTAGCAGGGAAAATGATGAAAACAGCTCCAAGGCAGTGGGATTAATGTGAGACAAATCAGAAGACAAAAGAAGGGAATGATATTTGGATTTTGCAATGTCACACACCCGAGACGGCTAAATAAAGAAATCATACAAAACAATAGAATTACAGAATTACTGCTGGAATTGTGCACATATCAAATGCTAGCTACAAACCACATTTGATACAATTAGACATGCCAAACAAGGTTGTGATTCATTTGTAAGTTGACTTTATTTGTGCCCCAGTGCTGAGTTCAGGACCATAGTGAGTCAGTGTCCTCACAATAAACCCACATGCACATTTAAATTGCATACAAATATATTCAGTCTGGAAACACTGAAATCAGAGCTACAATATTAATTTAGTTAATTAATCCTGTGATTAAATCAATGACAACTATGCCCCTTACAGTTAAAGACACACATTTAACAGTAAGCACAAACCATTGACGCACAATAAGCTTACTAACATGGACCAACATTAGCATTTTCTCAAATAAGCATTTTTGCAAAAAATAAAAAAAAAACAGAAAATTACAAAAACACCATTTGCTGTTTACTTGAGGAAAAATTACATCAGAGACATTATAGTGTATGTACAAGCAAAGAAATCAGATTTTAGGTATTTCAAAATGTCTAAGCTGTTAAATTACTGTCATTTTCTGGTTGAGCAACACAAATATATAGTTTAGAAACATCATTCACGCCTGCAGGACCATCCCAGTCCTGTGGGTGGCAGTTTTGTCCACTTATCAAATCCTCCAAACAAGGCCAATCCAAACTTGTAAAGAAAGTGCTGTTACTGTTTTATTAAAACATACAACTAAATCAGGTTTGTTGAGAACTGCTCCAGGTGAACGTTGAGCCTGTTTTGAGCAGCAATAGGGCGCCAATAATTAAGTTGCTGCTGCGTAGAGTGACGACTTTCATTATTCCATCTATTTAGGCAGGCAGCACCCATTGTGATCTAATTAGGATGCCTCAGCAACACTGAAATCTCTTCCCTAATCTGCTGTAGGACAACACATTAACCCTGAGAGCACTAATGAACTCGTCTCATTAATTAGAATAATGCCAGATTCAGTCGTAACGTGGAAAGGCAATGAAGTGTGAGGACATCCACTTGCCTTTGTAAAGTTTTGAGGTGTCTGCTCTTCATGGGGGAGGGGGTTTATAATGACAGACTGCTGAATTATTTAGCTGTGAATTTTTAATGTATCCAGTTTGTGAAATTCCTGGCCTTATATAAAGACAGCTGTGCAAGTTTCTGCTCAACAAATCTTTTTTAAAATGTGTGATGAGCTGTGAGGAAAAATGTTTGACACTTCTCTTGGATGACTTTGAAATGAACATGACTGAAAGGGAGGAAAAGCTGGTCGACATGGCATCCTTTAGCAAAGATTGCCATTTTTGTGTCCCATCTCTGGGGAAACTCTTGAACAATGAAAATATATGAAGTCCAGTCGCCTGTTCTTTAGCCTGAGGAGAACAATCATATTCAGATGATTGAGGACAAGAGTGCATATCTAAAGATGGCCACTGTAACCCTTTATTTATAAGCTGTCACCATATTTGAGAACAGATATCTCAAAATTAATAACCAGAATAAAGTCAAACAGTAAAAAATAACTAAATGAAAAATAATAAAATGAACAGTAAATCGTACAGTAACAGTAGAAAGTAAGCTACTAAGCAGAAATGTTATCAGCAATTTAGCAACAGTGAAAGCAACAGTGGAAGTACTTAGAGAAGCTAACGTTTTATTAGCACTATCATCAGTTGTAGTTGAAGTAGACTAGATAAAATCATTGCTATTTTTTTTATAAGCATAGTTTGGAGGAACTGGCAATTTGGAGAAAAAAAACAATCTTATGTCTGTATTGTAAATATGATGCTACAACTAGCAGCCAGTTAGCCTAGCTTAGTACAAGGAGAGGAAACCCGCAGAAACAGCTAGCCTGGCTCTGTTCAAAGGAAAAAAAAATCTATTTTTCTGCACCTCTGAAGTTAACTAATTGACATTACCAATTTTGAAGCAACCACGCTCAAGAATGAGTTTTAGAGTTGCTGATATAGGAGTTTGTTACAGGGTCAAAAACAGGGTCAGGCTAGCTTATTTGACTGTTTTTTAGTATTTATGCTGAACTCAAACAACTGGTTGTAGAAGTAGCCTTATTTAAAATAACTACAATTCAAACAACAGCAGCAGAATTGATAGTAAAGGCTAATGGCAGAGGTACTATTTACAGGAATAATATGCAGTAGTATACCGCAGTATGCGGTAATATATGTGGACAAAAAATTAGCAAAATATTTACATTAAGATATTAATTTTAAAAACTGTGAAAGTTTAAAAATAAAATCTGAAACATCAACATTACTATGATAAAAGCATTTTCATAGATAGGACTTTACTCTTATTTTAACCTATGACCAATAAAGACTGATTACTGCCAACTCCAAGAGGTTACATGTACAGTAGGTGATATGCTGCACCCCCAGTTCATTAGGTAGATGACAGGCAACACTGACAGTCAAGGAAAAGTGGAAATCATTATGATTCACGGCACAAATCCTCTGGAGGCAAACCATCTAACCTGACAATTAACTTCCCCAGCAGGGAAGCACTGTTTGAGACTGCAGCAGGGGGTTGGGGGTGGGCATGTGTATCAATTAATTATGTTGGAAAGTTGAGGATTAATTAAGGAGATGTTTAAAGTGGCAGAGATCATTAGTGTATTCATACAAATTTATGTGATTTGAACACGACTTTCTGACACAACTCTTTCTATGCAAGGCCATCTATGACCTGAATTAATGATTGGTTAAACCAAATCACAAAACAACATGTTTTTTAACCTATTCTCTGAATGACTCACAAACCTCTGTGTTAATAGGCTGTTTTTCCTTGGAACTACTTTTTACCAAAGAAATACTTATAAAAATGCAAAATAAATTCTTTTCAAGCTTATTTTTACAAGCCACAATTAGCCTCAGTCATGTCCTGACAAGCACCCCCTTTCCCTGAACTCAGTTTAACTTAATGTAATTCTTAACAGAAACCTTTAATCATGATATTATCTTGAAAAATATTTACATAAAAAGATCTATAATATTGTCCGAGTCATTTGTTACATATTGTTAGTAATTTATTATTACATTCATCTAATGGTGTATTCAGTGGTGTGATACTCAAAAAGTCGCCCCATGCATAAAAAATGTAGCCAAAATTTACAAAAACTATTACGCAATAAAACAGATGTAATGTGACAGATAAAATATTTTGCAATAGCAGTGTTTAAAGACATGATGTAAATTTTCTGTACAGGTTTATTTGTCTCCTCACACACAAATGACGGAACAGTTAACTAGTTAAAGATTTAAAGAAAGGAACTCTGCAAAAGCCTGCGTTACTGAGAAAGTCTGGACCATGTTTTTATTAATATTTACAAAATCATTGTGCTCTTCTTAAAATAAGAAATTTAAGGAAGGAGGTGTCGAGTTAGTTAAATCTCCTTTCCCACGTTGTCTCAATAACAGCACTAAGTCAAGGGATTTGTGGCACATTAAATGAGGCTTATTAGGAATGAAAGGACTGGAGATTATATCAGGAAATCCCCCTGAAACACATGTGTGCGCACACACACGCACACACAGAAAGTTGCTCATCCTGGCTCAACATCCTGTATAAAAGTACAGGTTTTTCTAGGTAATGTGAATGTGTACATTGTGTAATAAAATGATGTCATTTAATTGAATCACAAAGCTATTCTATTTGGTTAACCATGTAAGTTTTCACCCATTTCTCTTCATTATTTCCTAAAACATATACATATAATTTTCTCATTTTCCAGCACAGATTAGAGGGATTCAAGTAAATTAGCACCGGCAGACAGTTAACATTCACGGCAGAAATGTAGATGACTGCTATAATGGTAATTAACGCATGCTGGCATTTGAATCTTCATTTTGCTAATGATATGCATGGTATTAATTAGGCCTAAGTGATTAACATAACAACCGCTGGACAATGTCCTGGGGTAAGAGCAGGGCTGTTTTTCTTTTTAATAATTTTCCCCAAAGCCACAGGCTCATTAATAAATCCTAACAGCCCGCTCTGCTAACCTTGACAAGTATTTCGAGTCACTTTGAAACTCATTTAGTAAACTCTGTAGACTGAATCGAAAGCTGAGTATATATTTTTTCAAAAAATAAGGACAAAACAGAGAAAAAGAGCGTTTATGTAAACAGAAGAAAACTGAGGAACACACAAAGGAAACAGGAGAGACACTAAAGAACCAATTTGAAGGAAAAACAGAAATTGAAAATGAAACAAGACAACAAAATAGAAAATATTAAAATGCAGCAAACATTTAGAAATTAAAGAACACAATGGTATACAAAGGCAGAAAGCAGAGAACAACACATGACTGATAGGCTTGGGTAATTTTTAACCTGGTATCAGCCTCTGTTTAGGGGTGAATTTGCAGTTGATGAATGTTGGCACACTGACAATTAACAGTTAGCACTGGCACAGTGAGATTAAAACTCTTCCCTGGTACCTAAATGATAAAGAAACATGCAGTGACACATAAGTTTTACTTAAACCATTGGTCATTGTTTTCTTGGCCACTTGGGGGCAGCACAGAAAATATTAACACAAAATATAAGTTGATATGGTGGACTTGTTAGTAAAGGACTGCCAATTCACTCATCCAGCAGATAAGTATTGCTAGCTTTGTTTTGCTTTGCATTTATCTCTTTAGCTGCTATGTAAGTTTGTTCACTGGTTGCTAAATTTCTTGATCTTCTTTTCGGCGATGGCAGGTAGTGTACAGGGAGTATTGCAGAGACTTTATTTTGAATGAGGCTGCCTGCTATGGCTGGAAATCAGACTGAAAATTTGTGGGCTGCAAAATAAAAACAATCACTTAAAAGATTCTAAAATTCCCCACAGAGTTGAGGGGAAAGTGCGGATTTTGGGGATAATATTGTGTGGATTCTCTCCAACCCTTACCCTACACTTCGAACATTGCACATCATCATTTTCTCCATATTTTATCATGAATCAAAGCAACAGCAGAAACAATTTAAGTAACGTCCAAGATGAAAGAGTCTCGAGGTTCATGGAAAAGTCGTCCTGTCGGCTGGTCATTTCTGCACTAAACCTATTTTAAAAAATCCACACAAGAATTTGATTATAATTGGGTCAATGGATGGTCAAAAAACTTGATCCTAATTAATTCTGAAGAAAAATGACACCAAATTACAAGAATTAAGCTGTGCTTAGATATAGTGGTCTGGAGACAGTACTCGAGTCCGGCATCCGCTTTTTAGCTAAGATCGAAATCTCTACTGTCCTTGAATTCTTTGTCATTCAAAACATCAAGGACATCAGCAGTTTGACCTCATTCTCCTATTTGCCCCATTTTTGAGATGTATTCGGCCTTCTCAGAGCCGAGGTGTCCAGTGGGACTTCCAATTCATTGAAGGGAGGAGCAGGAGATTGCCTAAAGGGTCGACTCCCCTCTCTGGTGAGCCAATTTAGTTTGACCTCTTGCATCGTCTCCTGTGTCGTGAGTCCAGATAACTGTCCTCCAATCTGGCAGCTTTGTCACGGTTGAGCTCTGCCAGCGATGGAGCAGCTGAACCTGAACATCCACAACCAGAGGGATTACCTTTGTTGAGGACCTGAGCGAGGATTGACGCTTTTTTTTTTTTGTTAACATTTGCCTGTCTCTGAAATAGCAGATGAGACCTGGAGCAGCAAAATGTTTGAGAAAATAGAGATACTGTCTATGGATTTATACTGTCCTGTAAATTCAAGGTCAAGGGTTCGATCACCTTGAACCCTTTGAACCTCCAGCCTACATTTGATCTTTGGTCTGGTGAGATTTACTTTGATGTATTTTTGGATCTTTCAGGTTGTTCAGCTACAAGCAGGCCAGGGTTTGCAAACAAAGGTCATGGTCAAAGCCCTTTGTTAACTGGATAGCTTAGATATTTAGATCAAGTCATATTTGATTCTTGATGGTAAAACAGATGAATGCCACATCTCCACTTCCTCTCCAAAATATAAAATATCCATAGTATCCCTAATACAAGTGCTGGTGACATCATTGAAGAGCCAGAATCTGCACAGTGCTGATCGGCAGATGTTGAGTCAGTATTAAGCTTCTGCTCATACAACTGTTGGACTCCGTAACAGATTGACATGAGCTGTCCTTTACCATGTTGAACACCTGTTTTTAATCATTAAATAACCAACTAAAACTAAACATGTAAGGACAATGAACACATAAATATACAACAGCACAAACCACCTGAAATGATTTTTAAAAATCTTTAGGGAAAATGTGTATGATGTATCTTTTAATTATTTAGTCGGGCCGATGTCCAGTTTGCTAATGTTGATGCAGCAGGGTTCATGATCTATACTGCAACCAGACACCAGGGGGGCAACTAATGTGGCTTGGTTCCACTTTTGAGTCGTCGTAATGTCTCTCATCTTTTTATAGTCAATGCTTCGAACTAAGCAAGTGTTTGGGTCCTGAGGAGAGTGAGAACATTAACAAACTAATGCCACACTGTTGCTGTTGATCATCAAAGCCGAACACATCTTGAACCCCTGCAGTATTCCGTCTAATTACCAGTTCGCTAAGTTAACCTGCGCTGGCTGTAGCTCAGCATGGGGTTCATTATTCAGAAGTGTGAGGATGGATCTGACCTCGTATCTTCACTGCACATCATAGTCATTAGTCACCGCGGGGTGAGGCAGGATCAGCCCACTCTCCAGCTTTTAACATCATGCCCTACACTATTGATCAACTGCTGGCTCGAGCACTTTCCACCGCCTGAGCCAGCAGGCAATTAAAGAGGGAACACATAGAGAATATAACCTGAACAGACTTTCCTTATCTCACTTAGTGAAGAAGGAGAAACACATTGATCTTCACGTGAACTTTGGTGACTTGAATAAAGAGAGGAATCAAAGTCATTTGAGTTATTTACATAGACGACTAAAGCAAAGACGGCACAGTCAGACTCCTTTCAAATCATCACATTCACCACAATTAACATGCACATGCTGACCAACAAAATGTTTTTCTCCTATGTTTTTGTTAAAGCATGTCACTGCAACGGTGCAAAAAGCTTAATGACTATTCTATGAATAGAATTAAAGGCATTATATACCTGATACATGAGAAAAATATATTGATATTATTACTGAAATATTAATGACTCTCAATACAAATATTTACCCCACTGCAACAATAAAAAAGAATCTGTAAAAAGAACAGAATGGAGTTTTCAATTGGAGATTCCTAAATTTAGTAGTTTAATGATACATGTTTTGTGAAATTAACTGAATTATTATAATGTGTCCACAAGATGATGGTTAACTTTATAAATGGTGACATACAATGATTTTGGTCTAGTTGTTTAAATGTTAAATCAGTTGTTAAGTACACTTACCATCTTCTACAAAGTCATTTTCCTTATAATGATTTGTTTGCCTCACCAACCAGTGGGCTTATGGTTATAAAATACAATCGTTTCCAAAAACAATTTCTAAAGAGTCATAAAAGTTGAATTTTTTTCCTCACATCTCTGTTACAAAAATTGATTATCTGTAATATTTAAAGCAGAATCCTTTAGATGAAGTTAACGGTGACTGTATATGTTATACATTATACATTTATTTCAGTCAGTCAGTCAGTTTTCTCATCCAACTTCTACCAAAACTGGAGGTTACAACAGTAACAGGCAAAAGCAGAGCAGCATTTGATGAGAAAGGAGAAGACATTTTGATTTCTCCTGGGACAATATGATCACAATCCTGCCTCCAAAACTTCCAGACTGGCATCACTACAAGTGACACATTGAAGATTTTTCATTTAATCTATTGAGTTAACCGCGTTGATGTAATTAGATTAAATTCGACAAGCTTAAATATATTGCATTTTTACACTGAAAAACATGCTTCCTGGCATACAAAAACCCTTGAACTTGATAAAATGCACTTTGGCACATTAGCACAGTGTCTGTCACATCACATTTTTCATATCTGAATTGGCCTGGTTTAAAACGCTTTGCTTGGGTGCTTTGCATCAGAGTAACACCTCTTTATTATGAAATCCAAACTAAATGTTTAAATGAAACCACTAGAGGTCGCTCTGGTGCTGTCTCCTGCCACACACATGAATCCTTCTGAGTAAAACTTAATTTTACAGCAACCTTAATCCAATTTATTAACCTCCGAATTAATCTATGAAACTAACAACAGTATCACTATGTGAATACACATTGAATCATGTATTTACACACTGCTGCATGTGTTAAAGAGTGAATACACACATCGAGGTGGAGGCAGGGAGGTGCACTAGGATGAATGATGTGTTTTCCTTTAAAATCCGAGAAATTAGTTAACAAATTGCTCACATTCAAGACTGAACCTGGAGTCAGAGTAAGACACACACTTCTCACTAAAAACTCATTCCTCTAATGTGAGTTTAAGTGACTCATCTCACAGTTCATTAGTTAAGAAAACACTCTGATTGGTTTTGCCCCACAGGCCATAGTGACCTTCTTCAAGTTGTCTCCGCCAGCAGTAAATCTTAGTCTGCATGATTCAAGACTTCGTTGCTAAGTGTGCTCGGATCGTACCTCTGAGTACGAGGCACACCTCTCTTTTTATCTGCAGCCCTGCCTCCCAATCCCCCCTGATCCTGTCACTCCCAACACCCCCCTCTCTCTGAAAGAAAGGAAAAAAAAAAACACATCTCCAGAAACCACTTCTGATGGAAAACGCAGCTGTTTGCAAGTTTGCTAGCTGAGAGAGAGCATGGAAACGGCTTGTAAGGCACGCTCCGACAGTACTGCAGGCCTCCTGGCAGACTAACACAAGGACACAGAGCTGTGGTTTCACATGGTTCAACATGCTGCATGAGTCACTGACCAGAAACACGTCTCTCCCATACAACATGGTGAGGGTCGGTGACTTACACTGTGGTGGTTGAGGGCCAAAGACAATAAGCCAAGGGGCTGCATAATAACATGTGAATTGTGCCCTGAGAGAAAAAAATGCATGTCAAATCCATGTGAAAACCAAGAAAAACCTTTTAAATGTCAAGTGTTATGAACATACACGGTGAACGTTAAGTGACAGTTCTCTGTTGTACTAAATATATTTGCTGTCTGGTAGCTTTTAACTGTCGCACAGGAAGTGATGCGTTTTACATTTTCAGGTCTGTTAGCGGAGAACAAAGCAAAGAGCCGATCCGGGTCATTAGATCCAGAAACAGTACTGGACTGGCAGGCGATTTTGGCAAAGTCGTCACAGTCAGAGCTGCTGTTCACATGATGCCTACTGAATCAAAGAGATCTCTCTTTTTTTTGTACCATCATAGAGAAAAATGAATGCCATGGCTCAATGTATTAACACAGTTTGAGACATGTGTTCTTATAAAATTAAAGCTGCTCCACTAAATTTTTTTATCTTGACAATAGATTAAGTTACTGTTTTTTTCACATAAAAGAGGTCACAGGTAGAAAAAAATCTGCATTAATTTTGTGTATTTTAGCTTGTGTTGATTTTATGACCCATCTCTTTCCTGCCTTGATTCACTTTTACAGCCCTAAGCCAAGCAACAACCTCTGTTTTAAAACAGAAGCGAGTACATGGATGGACAATATAGAAAACAGAATAAAGCAAAGCAAAACATGAGAGGCAATTCAAATTAAAGCCTGTTTATAAAATGAGTTTTCAAAAGTGATTTAAACTTGACCTTGCTAGCTTATTTTCCTCTGGCAGGTTATTCCAAAGCATAGGTGTCCAGACTGAGAGGGCACCATTGCCTTTGGTCTCTTGGATGATGCCACAGCACCTCTCTCTAATATAGTCTATGGTCTCAGCATTGTTTCATAACAGAGCATGAAACTGTTTTCAGCTATATGACTTTAAAGAAAACCCAATGTAAGCTACCTGTACAGCACTAAAAGGGAATGTTTTTGACCAGTAGGTGAACATAGTTGAGCATTTAGCAGCCAAACAGCTACATATTTCCTTCCTGAGTTGGGCGAAACCAAAACAGAGCTACAAGAAGAGTTATTATTGGACTTAAATTCATCATGTGGCCATAAAAAGACTCCATTAGAATGACTCCATGTCTGCAGCCATCTGTTTGCAAACAGTGGTTGAAGTCCCATTAAGTCTGAGAATGCAGAGGGTGTTTTTTCAGTTTATAAAACAATGAGGGCCGGTGGCTGTCATTGTGCCTTTTTCCCTGAAAATTATAGTTTTTAATATTCCACTTTTCCTCTTTCGGGCATTTAGCTCCAAGCTGTTTCGTGGGTGTCAAAACGATCAGTGCAGCCGTGGCGAGGTGATTAAAATCAGGTGTTACTGTATGATTGATGCAGTGTGCGCCACATATGTGCTGCTCACACACTGGTAATTACAACACTTTCAAAAGATGTGGAATTCGCCTTTTGATGTATGTTCGCCTGCAAGGACTTTAAAGAACTCAGCAAAGAACCATCTGGGACTGAAAAGAAAGTCGCTTGTGGGAAAAAAAAGAGGAACTAATGTCTGAAAATGGAATGCAGCCGCCAGTGAGTTCTTTAAGGAGACTAATGTTTTTGAATCAAGACCTTGGAGGAGGCTGTGTAATGTGTCCACTCTATTGTCCTATAACTGCTAGAAAATATGCTCTCTGCTAAGGCTCATGGTCATGTGCCTTGAACATTTCTGTCATTTTATGGATGGATTCTCACAGCATTTTGTATGATAACTTTCAATTTGCAAAAAAAAAAACATAATTTATTCCACAAATAGAGATTATCTGCATGTCAGTTGTTGTTGTTAAAACTGCCATCACTACCATTCAGTTAGCTTTTCGGCCTACTGTAGG
>JAPZDY010000015.1:5235825-5247578 GCA_029783645.1 Ctenochaetus hawaiiensis | reverse complement strand
CTTCGGCCTACTGTAGGAAAAACCTGCACTTATCAATATTCTTTACATTAATAATTGCTCAGATGACTAGCCTATGTGTAATTGTGAGAGTTGGTTTCTTCTGCTCACAAACACATGGAGAAAAATCACCCTGCATTTCTATATACATTTATGGAGCGTTTTAGCATTTTTCTTTTTGTATTAAATAGGTCCTAAGTACACTACCTGTCTAACACCAAGGGGAAGCCAGACAAAGTTCAGGATTAGCATTTAGCAGCAGAAGAGCCAGATATTTCCCTTCTCAGTTACTGCAGACCAAAGAGAGCTGCAAGGAGAGCAAACATTAAATTCCAATTAAAGGCTAATGTTGTTATGTATTAGCCTAAAAGGTAATAGCAGGCAAAATTGTCAACCATAATAACTTCAGGCAAAAAATATGTGAATGTTGTTTTACAGTTTGGTCCTCTCCCAAGAAGAAGCAGAACAACTTTATAAAAGCAGCCTTTTCTTTCTATACACATATTAGCTAGTTGACAAATAGAGGGTGTAAAGGGATAGTAAACAAGGTGGTTTAATCCTCAGAGCTGGCAACTCTCATATATCACATAAATGTATATGAAATATTTTTGTGAGTTTTTGTGAGTTTTTTTCCGTAATAATTTAACAAAAAAACAACAAACAGATATTTCTTGCAGATTACAATAAACACCAGAAAATAGCTAATTAATGCAAAACACAGAATCACTGTCATCTCTTTGTGCCAGTATTTTAGAATTAAAAACTGAAGGCTCCTCTCTAAGCAACAGTTTTAAATAGACCAAATGCAACGCAGGTGAAAGTCTGAGTGTGGAGGTGTGACGACCTCTTTTTAAAAACTTAAAAATCTCACTCTGCTGATGTGAGCACTGTCTGTCATCATTTTCTCCTCCTACTCATAAAACCACTGAGAGCTGCAAGTCCAGACATGTTATCTGGGGGGTAGTTCAGAGGCATTCTGGGAAATGTAGGAACACTCTTACCAAAGAAGGAGAGAAAGCACGTTGAGGACTATGAAATGAAAACACTCTATTGGCAATGTGATGGATATTTCCTTTACAAAAATTCCAAAGACGGTTCTATTATTTTTCCCAGCTAAAACAAATGAGTGTTTTCTTTTCCATCAATTTCATGAACCTGATTAGTTGAATGAGACATCATTTGCTCACAGATTAAAAAGAGATAAACAGTCCCACTTCTTGCCTAACAGTAAAAATTCTCTCACATCAGTGAGCTAATTTGCATCAATCCTGCAAGTCCTTGTCATGAAGCCGCTTAGGAATCCCAGACTTAAAGCAACGTACATCTGGCTGGTTTTAAGAGTCATGGACAGTTTGCCGCAGGTGGTGGTGGGCGGGGGTTCATATGGGTTATATGGAGCGTGGAAGTTTAAAAGGTTCAATACATGTGGATACAGCACAACTCCAGCTCATGTGGAGAGCTTCAGACGGAGGAAAAATGGCAGATTTTCAGGAAAAGTCTGCAATTTATTCCATATTCCCTTTAATAAAAGCTTTTAAATCTTTCTGTAAGAGACTTTAGAGAGATACTATACAGGTTTATTATCAGACTCTTACTGTCAAAGACACAATTTAGTGTTGTGATAGTACCTACAACCAGTTTCAAGGGGCAGACCTTTTGTTTTTAAAATATGTGGTTTTGTTTCTAGTATTTGGTGAGCACGAAAGCCACAAATGCCAGCAGTTGGGTTTGGAGAGGGAAAAGTCCTGTTTGAGGCCTGGATGGTGGAAATGATTATGTTCCCCTTGCTATCGTGGAAAGTAATGCTCGGCAGCAATTTGTCCACCTGCACCGCTGAACAGCGGGCTTGGTAACAATTACTGGTCCAGGAAAGAAAACATTACAGAGTCATTACAATAATGATAGTAATTCAGGCCTGGAGAAACGTAGCCTCTGCAGGCCTTCTCTCCTCCTTCTCTTTTTGTCCTTCTTTCCCTTTCCCACCTATATCTTGATTTTCAATCTGTCTTTTTCTTGCACAGACTCCTCCTTTTGCACTCCTTTAGCTTCTTGAAAATCATTCAATTCACCCAGAGTCTCTCTTTTATACTTTGCAATCGTCTACACATGTCAGATGATCCTTTTCATTAATGCTTTGGAGTTTATAGCCCCATAAATCACATATATTACCCTGGAGACGCACTTTAAGTCTGGACAGGAATATCATAGGAATATTATGGGCTATTAGACTTGACACTTTAAAACTAAAAATGAAGCCACACTGTCAAAACATCTACCTATTTTCATCAAACAAGAGATATGAATGTTCTCTGTCCTATTCTGACCAAGGGAGGGGGCACCACAGACAACAGTCAGCCAGCTGGAGCTCCCACCTGCCAGTCAGCACTCATAACAGCTTCATTTATGCTTCAGAAACTAAACTGATGGTGCCAAGACGTTATCCAGGATGCTGATGGAGCCACCACACAGCGGCTGCTGCCATCCAGTCTGGAAAACATCTGAAATTCTTTGTTATGAAAAGAGCGCAAAGATGCCCATCCTCACGCTGGGGGGAAAGATGGCTCCGTTTTCCATCTGGAGCTCGCCAAGTCAGCGTGGGAGGACGTGTGTACCCTTTCAGCACAACAGAGCAGATGGTAAAATAGCTTATGAAAAAAGACAAATGGCTGCAGTCACTCTTCTGGGTGGGCCTGCAAGCACATGACATATGAAGCCTGTGAGGGATTATTTTTGAATTTCTCAGCAGTTTTCTAGGAGAGCCAGACTGATATATGGGCCCATTAAATATCAGTCTTGATGTTCTGCTTTGATATGAGGCTTTTCTAGGAATAAAATTTTTATTATTTTGTGCAGTTATTTAAACCATTTTCAATCATGTGATCTTAAAAAGTGAAATCAATCCCAACTGTTCAACATCTGAGTGCAAATGTAACAATAATATTCAGCTGCATACTTTGCTTTTTAAGCATTCAGTTTTAGATGGGTAAATGCTATTTTTAAACAGTAGCATAGAATTGAATGAAAGTAAAGAGTAATTTATGTTCAGTCAGAAAGTTTTGTATCATTTGCACATAATCGACCATTGGACAGTTTGTTCATTCACACACTCATTGCCAGTATAGGTGGTTTTAGAAACTTGGTGACAACATGTATGGTTAGCTAGTGAACTGTCAGCTAGCCTAGGAGCTAACTGCTAACAGAAGTGCACACTTGCCAGCCACAGTAGCTAGCCAGCTGTAGATAGAGTAAAGTAGTGCAGCATAACTTGGTCATTAGCATTAAAAATTAGTGCAAACAGTTTATTTAAAAGGGGTTTGTCCTGTCCTGCAAACTATTTTGCTTTTGTGGTGCAAAACTGATGTGACAGGACCTTAGTGAAAAATGTGCTGATGCGTTGCCCGTTCATCTAAAAAAGGTGTAAAATGATTGAAAGCCAAATTTGGCAATATCGCACATCGCTAAATCTATTATGCTTTAAAAAAATAACAGAGAGAAGACTTAGTTCCTAGAAATTAAGCCCATTAGTGATTATTATTATTTCATCAGTCTGATTCTAGTCAGGAGATTTAGTTTCCAGAAATAGTCTAAATGCTGTTTCAGAGACTTTATCACTCTGACAAGGAAATAGCTCCTGTAAGGCCCAACATATCATTAATGAAGCCAAAAATATCAGGATAGCAACACGTTTTCATATCAGCTTGTCACATATGAACACCTCCTTTCTAAAGTTAGCCAAACAGTTGCAGTTGTGCAAAAGTCTCACTTTAATTAGGTTTAGACACCAAAACAACTTATTTAGTTTTAGAAAAGAGCATTGACGTCGTTATATTTTAGGTTTCACCTCTGGTTTCATACAGGTCTTGAACCTTGTCACCCTGCTGAAAATCCTGAGTGTGACCCCAATGCATCGCATTCAGATGCCAAAGGGCACCTTATGCATCTGCGTGAGCTGCAGAGGGGCGTAACAAAGCGTCGGTATTTGATGACCTGGGAATGAGAGCAGGCTGGGATAGCTTTTGAAAGCCCTTTTCAGCCAAACTATCTTTTATGGCTGTTAAGTTTCAAAGAGAATAAGCCAAAGACGAACTATCCATCAACACTCCGGCAGTCTTTCTGGACAGATCTATGCGTCGATCATGCTCAGACAGCGCCGGTGTGAGGGGGAAAGTGGGAAATCCCCCCCTTCTCCCTGAGCTGCTCCTGTGCCGCCGACTGATGTCGTAATTTCTCACTGAAACCTTAACCAAACAATAAATATTCAACAGCTCAGTTGTTCTAAAAAGCAGCGCTGTTTGCACAACACTGCGTGCCAGAACATGCTTGCAGGCTTCTCTAATGTGTGATGGTATTGGGTCTTGATTGTCAGACACCAGGCTGGAAATGCAAAAGCCTGTGAAGTGCTTTTTGCTTACATCTATGCAAAATTTGGCCGATAAACACAGAAAATACCTCTACTTTTGTACATGAATCTTTCATTTCTGTTTCTGTTGGAGTTTAAATCCCTCGAATCCTGGATCCACATGAGGAAAAAAAAGCACCCAACATCAAGCCAAGGCTGAATTCATTGCATGTGGACGGACCGGCCATATTGTACTCATTAATGACTGGCACACATGAAGAAAGAACGAGTTAATTGCTATGACATTCCAGCCAACATATAAACTGCGGCGGTCCAAACGTCCCTTCCCAGAGAAGTTATTGAAAATCCAATTGAGATGTGGGCCAACAATCAGTACAAGACGAACTTTTTTGTTTGCAAGTGTTGCTCCTCGTAGTGAGACTAAATGTAGCACAGCAGGTTTCACAAACACGGCTGGCGGCTCTTGGTCTCAGTAAATAGTGAAGAGGTTAGCTTATGAAAACACTCACACCCTGTTATCAGATTAGGTCTCTACAAAGAGCCCTCAGCATCAACAAATGGGGAAGATATTTCTCCTTTTAAAAGAAAGAGGCTCGATTAGCGCTGTGTCATGTTAGTCTTTCTTTTCTCTGGCCCCCCCTCCTCCCGTTCTCATTCCTTTCTTTGCTTTCATTTGTTCGAGCTGTCGACAGCGGGCTTGGCCTGAAATTAAAAACCTTTAGTGTTTGTTTGCTCGTTGTCAGCACAAGGCTTTTCCCATCATTCTCAGAGGCAGCATCGCTCACGCCTTTTTGAAACTGAGTTTGGTGGGATGGGCAGGAGGGCAGATGACAGATATTAACCTCTTTAACCCCCTGAGACAAGCTACATTTTTACTTTTAGTTGTGAAATAATGCATCAGGCATTAAAAAACAGGCTGAGTACCTTTAACTGTTGACAGCTTCATCCAGGTTTCATGTACTATTTTAAATGTTTTAAAAACATTTAAAGGTGTTATTTCCTCAATATTTTATTTAAAGGGTTCAAATTTAAAGGATAAATCATATATTTTCTAATAGGAATTTCTATCATATTGAAAATTGATATTGAAGAACAGCTTTTGGTTCAAAAGTGGTGTATTAAAGACAGGTTTGTGTGTACTTGTGGGTGTGTATCTCTTGGACCACAGTAAAGGGGTCAAGCACACACTCAGTGCCGGTGTGTTTATCCCAGAAGTGTCTGAAGTGTTGATTATCCAAGAGGTCAGAGGTCAGCTGAAGACTGATGACTGAGTCTAATAGCTTTATTTAGACTGCTTTTAAAATTAGTCTGTAACATCTGGCTGCTGTGGAAGATCGTTATTTAAATGGGCATGTTTTATTCATTTTCATTTTAATGTGTCCATTTGATGCAGTGTTACAAATGTTGTCAGTGACATTTATACTAGTTTTTCTATTTGCCATCAATATTTGCTTGAGCAGTTTTCCGCTTAAGGATCAATATGGTTTTGTGCAACCTCTTTAATCCAGCTTTCATCAGCTGTTCCCACAAGTGTGTCATGTCTGTTGATATTGTCCCTGAGACATGTTACTAAATGCTCCTTTTTGGGGTCAAACTAAGTGAAAAATAATTTACCGAAAGACTGTGCCGAGGGAGAAAACAAGGCACTGGAGCTCCTAATCCTTCTAACAGAGGACATGATCAACCATTTTGTAACAAGGACAGGAAATAATGGCTTGTCAAAATATTAAAGTGGCCTGCTGGAAAGCAACATTGCTACCTGATGCATGTGTAAAAATTCATATGCTAAACTCATCAGACCTTCTTCTGTTGCTTTTAGAACACCAACATGCTAATTTAAAATTTGATAGAAAAAACATACTGGGACAGCACAATGTCAACATTGTTTGGTTTAGTGTGGAAAGCAAAGCTAAGATCTCTTTGTAATAAAGGCTAAGAATAAAAATTTTCCGTGATTATCAGTTGTTAACATACACTTTCTCGATAATAACACTAAACTCTGCTGGCCATTATATTTTTGCAGGGAATGTATTATTACAAATAAAATGAAAAAACACAACTAGTAAAAATAATCAGAACTGATGCTGGTTGTTTGGTGTGATAAGATGTTTTAGCTGGGCGTCAGTGATATCTAGCCAATTCACTTGTTAAGAAACCAAAGCAGTGAGGAAGCAGTTGTGATATTACACCAAAGTTTTAGGCTCAGTGAGTCAACAAGGGTTGACACAAACTTTTCTGCTTCTTTAGACTGGAAAGAAGTATCCTGTTTAACCTACCAATCAGATGGAAGTTTTTTGTAGCCAATACAAACAGAAGGAGATGACAACAATCACTGAAAAGCACAGTGAGTGCTCCAGATTTAAAAAGAAAAGGGCAGAGCAAGATGTAGATTTGGACTTGTTTAAACAGAACACGCGGAATTTCTTAAAAAAAAAAAAAAAAGGTTCCTAATGTCATTCACACCTCTTTCTGTCTAGCTGTCGGTTTCCATGTGAAACGTTTTCACTTTTGTTTTCATAAGTTACCTTTTTATACATGTCTTTATTTGAGCAGCTCTGACATGGCTTTCTAGACACCGTCAACAGGCTCAAACACACTGAAGAGATAATTGTAGGGCTGCCAGCAACAACAGCCACCAGCCACCATGTCACAGCTCTCTCTGGATACAGTGTGAAGGAATGCAATGAGGCTGGAGCATCAGGCCGTGTTGACAGGATGAGCGGAAACCACCTGGAGTTTAAACTCAACTCGCAAGGTCACCTTTCCTCATTTTTTTTTTTTCTGTGGCTCGTAAAAAACCCCTGAGGGTCAACACTCAACCAGCCTGGACTCATCCATGCCAAGTGTTGACTTGTGCTAAACACAGACAACAATTATCTCGTTATTGGCAATTTGTTTGGGATCATTTTTGAGGTGTTTGACACTGGAACCAAGGGCGATTTTTCTCTAAATTGAGCCTGAATGTGTCTGTTGTACTTTATAAACAGGTATTGGTTACTTTATCCATTTTTAATCAACTCTTTAAGTAGCTTTAGACCACCTTGTCAGTTTCTGCTCATACCTTAAACCCAGATCTATCATCAACAAACCCCATTTTAGAGAGTTTGTATATAGGAAAAATACATTAAATAAAGGCATGGGATGGTTTGGTATTTAGAATATGTTGAGCTGCTCCAAGTTCTACTTAGTATGCATTCCTAACAGAGGTATAAAGATAATAAGTAAAGCTGTAATCATAAAAAAGGAGCAGTGAAGCTTCCCAGGTGCAGGGAAATAGCTTAGCCTCCGGCAGTTTGTTTCCAGCGTCTGTGCTCATAAATCTCTGCTCTCATCACTACAAGCCCTCACGCCTAACTCATACCCTTCAGAATACACACAGAGAGGAAATGCAGATGTATCAGTCTGAACTCCTATTTGTCTGAACTAGAGCATACACTGCATGTTCACTCAGGGCAAAGTACAGCTGATATGACAACAGATTCTTAGAGCTGCACTGATCGTTTTATCTCATTACAGTCAAATGGATGTTTGTAAAGGGAAAAAGTGCTACTCATAGTGATGAGCACACTGGTAATAATCACCTGTGCAGTTATTTACAACTCTGTGTACCTTTTTTTAGCATCTTTCAGGTCATTGTTTCTATTTTACTGCCCACAACTTTACTGTTTTGGTTCACTCTCACTGCTGAAATTAGTGTCTTTCCCAACAGCTGTTTTCTGCACTTTTGTCACCAAAAAAGCTCTGATAAAATCACTGCATACTACTTATATTCTCTCCTGGGGCTGGTGGAGACTAATACAGAGATAGTAAATAGGAAAAATTTATGCTGGATTACTTTTATCTGATGCCCAGTATCAGCTTGAAAGTTAATGTCAGTTCTGTGTTTACAGCCTGTTTCTGTTGCCCCCAGGTGGCATCAGTTATTGTGTGTATAATAATATTTATATACACATACGTATATGTGATGTCAAACTTTAAATTTCTGGACTATTCAAACTCTACGAAAAGAAAATTAAGCCTTTTTTTGTTCTTTGTTGGACTTTGACAAGGCCTCGTCTGCCAGACCCTTTTCTGTAACTTTGAGATTTCATCATTTTTAATTTTTCCACCAAACTCTGTCATCCATCAAATCTCAAAAGTCGATCTCTAAAGGCTAATATAAGTGCAGAAAAGGGAAAAATTGGACCTCGACTGGCCAATTCTAATTGGCTTTCGTTCGACTCACAATCAGTGTAAAACTGGAAAGCAGCAGCAGGGGTGAGGACTTGAGCTTTGAAAGGGCTCGCAGACAGCATCTTTCTCTGCAGCCCCAGAGACTGTGATTCACAGCCGGCTCTCCCTCTCAGCCATTACGCTCGTGTCTTTTACAGGCGTGGGGGTGTCGGTTACTGCCGTCCACAGACACATAGACAGCCTGACTGGTTTAGCTCTTTAGATTTGTGTGGAATTAGTCACAGTGGAGGGCTGGCTGGGACAGCGGGGAGTTTCAGACATTGTTGGGAAAGAGAAAGCCTGTAGTGGGCGGGCTTTTTTTCTTTCTTTTTTTTTTCTCTTTCTGGTTTTTACGACCCATCAGGTTTCCACCTGTGCTGACATGGTTGAGACTTTACAATAGTCCTGAAAGAGTTACAAGCAGCCGGGTAGAAATTCCAGGCTCTTTTTTTTTTCTTCTCCTTCTTTTACTCCTTTTCTCTTTTTTTTTTTTAACTTTTACTGGAAAGGTGGGGTGGGGGCCGCAGTTATTGTGAAACATTTGTCAAGCAGCCAGTTGCAGAGGCAGGGCCAACCGGTGATTTATGGCAACATCTGCAAGATGCAAAGCCCTTGTATATGCTTTTAATCACACAAAGAGCCGGAGCTGGATTGGAGATTGAAAAGAGATGGTCTGATGGGGCCTGATGGGGTTTTATGGAGTCCGTGCTGAGATCCACACTGATGGCAGCTCGTGTGAACATATTATATGACCGTGGGATTTCTGCAGCTCAGTGGTTCCTCGCTGGAGTTGGCTTCAGTTGATGTTTGCACCAAAACAAATGCTGTTTCAGTGATTCAGTACGGTCAAAAGATTCTCACCAGGGTTGAAGATAATCTGCTAAGGATCAAATGTTTTGTCACATAAGAGGAAAAACCCAAACTATCAGCTTAGGGCAAAAAAAACATCTGTGAAAGCGACACAACACAAATCTTGTTGGATTTGTCTGTCAACAGTTGGGAAGTTGGACTCAAAGGGAGTGTGACCTAACATACCAAAAGCTGAGGTCTCCTCATTTTTAAAATCTGTACGTTTGCACTGAAAAAGCATTTCTGATGTTAAAATGAGCTCAGTGGTCGTACAAGTCAGACAGCAGTCCTCCAGCAGATTTCCTGAGCTTCCTAACAGAGGAATAATAATTTCTGCTAGCAGCCTTCAGCTATTTAATATAATAACATAACATCTGTCTGCATCTTGCCACATCTGGCAATAATAAAAGCAAATTAGCTACAAAATTCTGAGTGTCTGGCAGTGAGATAAGGCCGTGGCATGCTAAATTCATTTTCTTGGCTCGGTCCCTGGGGTGTGGAGAGCAGAGATAGCCTGAGGAGCTGACCCTGGATCAGTGTTGTCAGTGTCTAACATGAACACTTCAGGGCCAGAGTGTGGAGATTAGATGCTGATCTGAGACCAGGAGGTAGCAGGCTCCAGCAGTCGTCTGCCAGTCATTGGTGGTCTGGAGGAATAGTCAACTTCCTGTCTCATTTCTCTGGATGCAGAATCAAAGAGGGGAAATTATTCTGCAATCTGGCCGGTGTTTTCTTTTTCCCCCCTGGCTGGAAATGTGTAGGTCGTTGCTGGCTGCAGACTCTGCAGGAGACTCCTGGATCCACAGCGCCTTTTAAAAGTGGAAACCTTCTACGCCTCACTCGCTTGCTAGGCCACAAATTGTTTTTTGGTCGCAGCAATTTCAGAGACTTTCCTTAAGGAGTAAATAAACCATTCGGAGGGGAATTACATCCACCCGCTTAATTGTAACATGCATAGTTTAGTGAAGTGTAAAACCTTGCCGACAAGAAAGGGATCGTATTATGTTGACAGGAGTGTTTGAATCCAGCAGACAGGCTGCTAAACTCTGAAATGGGAGGAAACCTTCTACCCACAGTTGCTATTAAGTGACCTTGAGCAAGGCAGTTCAAGGAAAAATCCCCCTTTAGAAATTTTTAGATGGTTAACACAATCCAGGAGTCATTTTTTGGTAGCAAAACATAGCACTTTATCATGTCTTCTCTCAACCTGCCAAGCTTTCTTATTCTAAAACCATAGATTAGCTTCAAAATGTCTGTTGACAGCTTCTGTAAAACATGTGAACTTATTATCAGCATCTATGTGACTGTAAAATACTGTGTAAAACTGTGTACCAGTGAATTTTTTTAAGGGATAAAAAGACTTCTGACACATCTCATGTACTTTTATTTTGAAAATGGGGAAAATGTGCAATTTGGAACGTAGTAATTATAGACAGAATATTACATAGAGGACAGACGGTTTGTGGAGTATCATTTTAAAGCTTAATGTGGTCAACATCTTTTTTTTTTTGGTTGTTGTGACCATATTTGGATGGGAAGGCGGAGCTCGGATTGGTATGCCATGCTCCTAGTGGCTCTTGGATCCCCTGCAGAGAGAGCTGGCAGCTGTCACTCAAAGTTGCTGTGTTTTTAATGATGAATCAATTTAAGCATTACATGATTTCAAAAAGTGTGTTACGTAACCACCCAACCCGCCCTTCATTTATCATTAATGAAGAAATTACCTACAGAGACTAAGACTGTTTTTCCCAGGAAGCTATGAATATGTTTATTTTTGCTATAAAGTTGGGCATTTTAATATATGGCTTTATGGGGATTGACCGTCTTTCAGAGCCTGCATCCAGTGGTAATTTTAGGAACTGACGTTTTTTGCTTTTCTTGTTGGCTTAATTTTCTGCCCCGCCGATTACTGCTTGCTATGGATGAACCAACATAAAATTATCACTCTGGAAATCTGCAACTTGGCTGATTTAGTTTACTTGTTCTCATCTGTGCCATTTTTGGCTGCAGCAGTTGCTGTTTTTCATTTTTTTTTGTAATGAACATTTTATTGAAGTTTACACACAAATAATATAGACAGGGAGATATCAGTTACTCAATCAAAGGGCCATCAAGCCAGAGATTGACTCCCTCCTAAATAATAAAGAAAAATAAAATGAAGTCTAGAAAAAGAAAAAAACAAACAAAAAAACAACCAAATAAGAACATAGACCACCACACTGATATTCTCAATAGACAGGCACTATAAATCATTGATTGGACTGTACTAACAAAGCAATCACTAAGTTACAGACAGCCAGTTGGTAAAAGGGCTCCATGTAAACATATATTGATC
>JAPZDY010000015.1:5188649-5235725 GCA_029783645.1 Ctenochaetus hawaiiensis | reverse complement strand
TTCTCGGACCATATCATTATAATCAGGGGTTATTTTAATGCCTAAATATTTGGTGCCTCTTGAAGCCCAGCGGAATTTCCACTGATGAAAAAGGGTAGATGGGCAATAACCTGATATAGGCATGGCCTCAGATTTGTCCCAATTAATGCAATATCCAGATAACAGTGTGAACTCCTCAATACAGTTTAATAAAGCAGGTATAGACTTGTTGTGTTAATAGCACTAACATATCATCCGCATACAGTAAAAGTTTGTGATCAATACTGCCTACTGTAATCCCATGTATATCCATATTATTCCTCAGTTTTTGTGCTAAGGGCTCTAAAGCAAGCACGAACAAGCCTGGACTTAAGGGACAACCTTGCCTTGTGGACCTATGTAACTGGAATGGATCAGATATAAAACCATTTGTTAGAACACTAGCATAGGGGGTGTTGTATAAAGTTTTGATCCATGTGATGAAATTTTGTCCAAAGCCAAAACTTTCCAGTGTTTCAAAGAGATAACTCCACTCGACACAATCAAAAGCCTTGGCGGCATCTAGTGACAAAGCTATTGTTGGATGGATGGAGTCATAGACCAAACACTGTAAATCGATTAGCCGTCTAATATTATCGGAGCTATAGCGATTTGGGATAAAACCTGATTGGTCCATGTGAATTATACTTCCAATGACTCTTGACAAACGGTTTGCTAAAACCTTTGCCAAAATCTTTTGATCACAGTTGAGTAAGGAGATAGGTCGATAACCACTTGGGTCTAAAGCATCTTTCCCTTCTTTGTGAATGAAAGAAATAACTGCGGTGTGCATAGACTGTGGTAAGGTGCCAGCTTTAAATGCATCAGAGTAAACCTCGAGCAACAAAGGGCTAATGATATCTTCAAATGTTCGGTAAAAATCAACAGGCAGTCCATCTAGCCCAGGAGATTTATTCGGTGGCATGCTTCTGATTGCCTGAGAGATCTCCTCTATTTTTATTGGAGCGTCTAAAAAGTCTCTGTCTCCGTCAGACAGTTGTGGGAGATTAAGGTCAGCAAAAAAGCTATCAAACTTTTGTTTATCTAAGTCACCCTGTGATGAATAAAGAGTGTTATAAAAAATTCTGAAACCTTCATTTATCTGCTTAGAGGAGGTCGAAATATGTCCATCTGGCTGTCGCGTACCAGCTATATGGTTTATGCTGTCCTGCTGTTTTAAGCAATAGGCCAGTAGGCGACCAGGTCTTTCACCCATTTCCCAGTATGTCTGTTTGGTTCGAAACAATGCTGTTTTTCATTTTAAAAAATCAGGTCATTTTCCTCAGGCAGAAAACAAAAAAGAGATTAATGGTGAGTGAGTATTGTGCCTACATTCATCAGGTGGCCATCTGTTGCTTAAGCTGGACTTCCGTGATCCAATCTCATGTTGCAATGGTACCTGAAGCAACACAGCACACCAACACATTCCATTGTGTTGTATTGATTTTGAGATGTGCTTCTTGTTTAGCCAAATATTAACAGGAACAAGAAAAATACAGAGTGTGATATGCAAAGTACATGGCCAAAAGTTTCAAGTGTTTTAGGTTAGCTTTTTGCTTAAACTCCCCCCGCTGCTCCAGCAGGGCTGTTGTGAAGTCCAAAAACTGCTAACACCTACTAAAAGTTGCCCCTCCTGCTCTGATCTGACATCTGTTTATACACATCTTACATGCATCACCAGCTCATCGTACATCATTTTACCCACACAAAGGTTGGAAATGTACTTCCAAACAATACAACTTTGCAGTCCTATAAACATCACCACATTGTGCTCAACAAGGAGTACAATCACAGTCCACTGAGTTTACCATTAATCACTGGTTTGTCCATCCTGGAGGATCAGGATCGGGACTTTTTTTAGACACAGTTTCTGCTTTAACCTGACATGACTTTTCACTGAGATAAGGTTATTAGTAAAAAGTGGACTGGTCCTTAAGTGTTGCCTCAAAAACAGCAGCAGCAGCTGTTCCCCAGGTGTTTGGATGTGTGTGGCTCCACCATCTTGTCTTAATCGCAGCCTCCTCAAAGAACTGGCAAGACTTCCAACAAACCCCCTCATTCCTTTACAGTGGGGTAAAGCATAGACACCAGTGTGGCGTAGCCAACAGCCAGGTGTACTTAAACATTAGTCAGCCAAAAGGATGGGAGCGAAATAACACATCCTATGAAAGCAAATCTCATCATCAGCATTTCCACACACACAAAAAAAAACTCGTACGAGCGGAAATCCAAACACAAACCTTTAGAGTGCACATAATTGCAACAAAAAGAAGTCTATTTTACTACTTTTCTCTCTTTTTCTTTTCATGCTGCCAGATTAAACGCAAGACTGAAACAACTCCCCTTGAATAGGGGATCTGACTAAATCCCCCTCTAAAACTGCTGGCACCACCATCCTCAATCTGCCATTTCGTCAATACAACTCCACTGAGGCAAGCTGGGAGCCGCAAGACGCCTTCCAAGTGCAAGTTTCAACAGCTAGCCCTGGTGCACAAGCACACCTTTTCCCTCATGCTGAAGAGGAGAGGCCTGAAACAACAAACCGCCAGGCGAGGAGGGCTGGGGGATGAGGGTGGGAGGGGAGGGAGGCAGAGGGGGTGAGTCATCCAGCAAACAGAGGGAGTCTAGTTCAGGCTAAGCTATATTGTGCCATACCGTCCTCACAGCAATTTGTGGGTTTAACATGGATGACATATAATTATTTAAGTAGTATTTAATGATGTGTATAATTATTAAAAGAATTATTATTAATGAAAGTCTTCCTGCCAGGCAATCTGAGGGGGAAGGGTGACCCATCAGGCCAGATGTTGCTCCAGCACAAACACTCATGTCCACTGGCATCTTGGTAAAAGAAGGGAGCACATGGAAATGAAAAAAAAAGAACTTCAGTTTGGATCATTTAAAAAAGTAATGTGGTGATGGTGGTGAATCATAGTTGGCTGCAGATGTAATGGCTGTGGCACTAGTTGTACTAGTACTGTTATTTGCAAATGAAAGTAACACTAAATTTACTGGCAATAGTTATGACACATTAAGATTTTTCAAGTCTGTCTTAATACAATACTCATTTGTCTACTGAAAGAGTTAAAGGCTGCTATATGTTTATCATCCAGTCAGGTCTTCATACTCACAGTAACTTTGCTCCAATAGAAAAGAAAGGGGACAAAATCTAAATCAGATTCAAAAATCAAAATCAAAAGCCCTGGTTCTGAACAGAAATGCATTATAAAGTTGCTTGAGCTTCAGATTTTGAGGCTTCAGATGTCTGAGTTTGCCAAATCAAGTTGAAATCATCCAGTGTTTTTGGTACAAATTAACTTTGTGTTTCCATGCTGAGCTACGGTGGAGGGATGGAACACAAAGACATTTGGCTTTAAAAGATGGTAACTTTGAAAATAATCTTTTTTATTTGGCCAACACACTGCTGAAGTCTCATATTAGCTTCAGCTTTAGCAAAGCTTTGTAATACATTTGCATTAAAGGAGGACTATTGTACAAACATCATACTAGGATGGGATTACTTCATGGTTGCTGTAAACAGGGGGATTGTTACTAGTTACTCTTTCAGTGTTCATATGGACATGTGAACATGGTCTTAAGACAGACTTAAAAAAAAACAGAACTTGTAGTAATATATTGTCCCTGCACTTAATTTGCCCATGCACTTAATTTAACATCAGTGGACACTAATAATAATAGTAATAGTACTAGTAATGATAGGAGTTTCATAATAATAATAACAGTAGAGGTAAAGCTAGCTACTTCAGTGGGTTTATAGCAATAGATTATTGTGTGTAAGCTATAAAGATATCTTCTGTATAATTTGGGTTTAAGTGCAAAATTTGCTAGCTCTAAACTTAAATTAATAGAACAAAAGGCAATATATGTTTATGTAATAGTATTACCAGTATTAGCAACAGATGTGCTCATTTTAGCAACAGCAGTAGCAGTGACAGTGACAGTGCGCTGGATCAGTTAGCTTATATGCTAACAGTTAACTGTTGGACCTCTTGCTGCTCTTGCATGATCTCATTAACATATATTAAACTGCAGTACAGCTAGGCCATACAGCTGATATCATTGTCTGAATATTACTAAGGATACTTTAAAGTATTAATTTAAACCACAATGTGGGAAATATATCCAATTAACCTGAGGATAATGTTTTAATCATGCTTGGAACCATTCATTTGGACAACGATATATTTGTAGAACAATAACAGCAGACTGAATCATTGCCACATTGCTTCTTAAATAAATTAACTATTACTTGTAACTATTAGCCTAAATGAAACCAGGTCGTGACACCAAAGAGTAAAACATCCACTCAGTTTCTGTCTCTTTCTTTAGTGGCTGACTGATGATGGACCTGAAGTATCCTAAGCAGTCTGCGGTTCTTCTAAGACTCACATACAACACCCAACACTTACACCACATCCTCTAAATCCCTAATACATGTCTTGCATAATTAAGACAGTATCATCATTCTCTCAGCACTTAAGTGAATTCAGCAGCACACATTAAGGTGTTTTTTTATTGTTTACATATGTGCAAAACACTGCTTTCATTCAAAGCTGGAATAACTGAACAGGCAGGGCTGCAAAATACTCATACACAAAAGGTAAGCAAAAATAATGGAATCTGTTTATATACAATTTACAAAATATAATAAACTTTATATAAAAATGTATGTAATCATCTATATTATTTAACTGAAGCCATGTCCTTCAACAACAGCTGCTATTATGCTCCTTTTTTACTTTTCTCTGGGAACATCAAATTGTCCTTTACATTCACTCGTTGCACATTTGAGGAGTCCTTTATTGCAAAAGTGTCCATTCAGTGAGGTAGAAATGTTCTTTTTTTTTTGGTCATCCTCTTCATTAAAACAAGAATCACTCGGCTAAGTGCTTGTTCTGTGCTGTAGGAGGGAATCAGTCCTGCTGCTGTCAAACGGCTGTTCATAAACGCTGTTGCTCTGCTCTGACTCTGAGTCCTTGGTGAGATTGTTCTCCTCTTGGTCCGACTCCGTGTCCGGAGCAGCGTAAGGGTTCTCGTGCAGAGTTATTCCATTATTTGTCACTGATGGTGGGCCAAAGCCTGTATGTGGCCTCCAGGGAGCTTTCCCAAATGTTCCTAAGTGGGAAAAGAGCAAGAAGGAGTTAGAAAAATCCAAGGAAAGAAATCCTTAAAAGTTCAGAAAACTGCCAAACTCAAGACCTACCCATGAAGGTGTTGCAGGGGGGAGGGCACTCATGAGGCTTCCTGTAGTCGTTAGCCTCTCCCTCCTCCATGGATGGTCTGCGGTCACTCTGCTGTTGGGAGGGGCCATGATGGAGACTGGCGTTGGGAAGCTGCATCAGGACAGTGGAAGAGCAGAGGTCAAAATGCTCAGACAGGAAGTAGTCCCTCCTTTTAGGACTGGTCAGGCTGGAACTGTAGGAGTCAATGCAGGATGGCCTCTGATCCATAGATCCGCCTAAAGGTAAAAAATGGAAAGATTAGTTCCATGTGAGGAATAAAGTGAGAGAGAACATCAAAAGAACATTTTCTATTTGATGGGTATTTGTACAGACCTGTGAAGAACTCTGACGGGTCAGTGGAGTACATGTTGTCCCGGCGAAGCAATGTGCTGATTGGACCTTGATAATGACAGAGCAGAGGATCGATGGCGGCCTCTATGTCCGCCTCACTTCCTGTATCCAGCTGACAAAGACCTGAGGCAGAATGAACAGCATCATGTCAGAACAATATGGTTTGCCAGAAGGATCTAATTTTGGGACAAAGAAGAAAGGGCACATATTTTACCGTTCATGTCTTTGGGCTGCAGGTAGAATCCACTGATCGATGACGTCATATATTGGTGGCTGCTGCCGCTCTCTGATGAAATGTAGCCGTCCTGTCGATCAGCAAGTGTGCCCTGAGACGACAGGTAGCTGGGAATGTCTGCAGGGAGGTTGGTCTCATCTGAAGCACAAGGACACAAAGTTATATCAAACACTTCCATGCTACAGGTAACAATTGAACAAAATTCCAACCAAGAAAAGCCATCATGAACCAACCTGTGTTTGTGACGCTGCAGTCCTCATTGCGTCGTCGGGTGTGGTAGATGATAACCACCCAAACCAGTGATGTACCCACCACGCAGCACACAACAGCTATGATGACGATTCCCACAGTTGTCCACCCATCATCGTCCGAACCTGCCCCGCCAACCATGCTGACTCCAACACCACCCTGAACTCCAGAGTCACAGTTCGGATTGGGTATGACCGCCAGCCTCACATTACCCCTCTCTGTGCCCAGCGTGTTGGACATCTCGCAAGTGTACTTCCCCGCGTCAGCTTCCGCAGCATCGACAATGATGAGAAGTTGGTTGGCTGCTGCAAAGAAGTGGCGCTCAGTCACTAGCAGAGGGCTGTCGTCTTTGGTCCAGTTTAGCCTTGGAGGGGGGCTGCCACCAGCTATGCACTGGAGGACAGCAGTTTCACCCTTGGCCACCGTGCGGTCCATGAGGGGCCGCAGGAAGGAGGGTGTTTCTGTAAGAGGGTTAACAATAATAAGGTAGGTTAGTGTGACAATAAAGCAAGATTGCTTGGGTAAATCATGTGCAGAGTTTATAAATCCTTCACACAAGCCTTTCAACCTTAAATGGGGGCTTCAATTTGTGTGACTCGGCTTCAACAGTGCTTTTTCTCACCTAAAACAGTTAGTGTAGCATTTGCCGAAATAGCTCCAGCTGTGTTCTGAGCCGTACAGCTGTAAACCCCTATGTCCTCCGTCTTGACGTCCACTATGAAAAACACATCATCCTCTGGCATGACGTGCATACGGCGCTCACGGGCAGCAGGGAAGTCAGTGCCTCCGTCTTTTTGCCAGGCAATCTGAGGAGAAGGGTGACCCACGGCTGCACACTCCAGCCTGGCTGTTGCTCCAGCACGGATACTCAGGTCCATTGGCATCTTGGTGAAGGAAGGGAGCACTAGAAGAAAAACAAAGACATTAAGTGAGCTTGATTTTAGACTTGAACAAAAATTAAACAAAGTTTGTGGATAAAAACATTTTTAAAAGATTGCCGTTTCTCATCTCAAAATATCAACTTACTGTTGACGGTTAGCCTGGCCTTAGTTGAATAGGAAGATCCAAAGTGGTTGGAGATGACGCACTGGTACTTTCCCTCGCTGGAAAACTCCACGTTACGAAGCTGCAGGGTGGTCGTATACTCTGTCACCTCTGTCTCGCCTCCTGCTCCTTCCTGCACACGCAGGTGGGCCTGGTTGTGGATCTCAGCCTCGTTAAGGACCTCGTTGTCTTTCTTCCAGGCGAAAGTCATGGGCGAGTCGCTGGAGCTGGCTGCAGAGCAGACGAACGTCACGTTGGTGCCCTTGAGGGCCGACTGGGTCTCCGGCTGTACTGTGATTTGAGGCTTTGGGAAATCATCTGGAGAGAAATAAAAATGTCACATTTAAAATTGCTGCATAATAATTTCAAAGTGTTTACACCTGGATTATTTAGCAATATTTCATAAATCACTTGGTATTTTTTGTTTTTTGCCAGATGAGGCTCTAAAAGGGAAAAACTGAAGTGAAATATTTCCTCAGTATTTTACTCTGACGGTAACCAGGAAAGCTGCAAACTTAGTAAATTTCCATAATGTTCCCTTCATGAGACTCATTAGCTTGTCCAGAAATCGGGGAGGAAAATATTGAACAATCTGGGTCAGTTTGCAAACGGAAAACCTGGCTGGCTGTTTTTAAGGCATTACAGTATGTGTGTGCATAGGTGTTACACCAAGTGAACGCATCATTTACCACAAACAAACTCCTCCTGGCTGACGGCGAACACGCTCCTGCCCTTCAGCATCTGCGGGTGGGCGCAGCTGGCGTTGACGCAGGGCAGGAAGGTTTGCTCTGCCACCCAGACGGGAAGCCACTTCAGCTGGCAGTCGCACAGCAGGCTGGAGGTGTTCAGACGTCTGACGGGCGAGAAAATACCAGAAAAAGAAAAAAAAAAAATCATTCACAATGCAATAATAACTCTCTTTAATGGTTGGTTTTCTGTGATTCTGGTATGGCATGGTTGTGAACAAAGCTTGAAGCAATACAAAAGTTATGTGTGTACAATACACACATAAGTGTATTATGACCTTTTAATGTTGCACACAGACTACTTTTTAATACTGTGTGGGTCTAACATCCATTAAGGCAACAGCAAAAACAGGAAAAAAAAAATCCCTTGCATAGCCTTTTACTGGAAGCTAATCCTCAGTGGAAGGAGACAAAGGAAACTGTGGACCTGTTATTAACATTGAAGTAAGCACTGTTTGGTGCTGACTTTCCCAGCAAGACCATAATGAGTTTCACCTGGTGTTCAGTCCCACATCAACACTGAAACACTACCTAAAGCTGTTCTTAAACATGGTCATACTTACAACTCCTGCAGATTCTTCATCTGAGAGAATGCATTCGCTTGGACGGACATGATAGCATTATTGCTCAAGTCTCTGTGGAGAGAAGACAGAAGAAATTAGGATCCTCACAAAGAGATGGCAGCTCTTTTTGCCAGCATCAGCCATATAGAATGAGGGCTACAAAAACTTCAGTTGAGAGAAGAAAAGGTCTGGGTTCCAGAACAATAAATCTCTGGGCAGCAGTTTGCTGTGTTAATCAAGAGAGGCCCAACTCTGAGCCGCTTTGAGCTCTGGCAACGGCTGGGAAAAAACTCTAATTAGAATCAAATGCAGCTGTTGCACACTCACACACACACATTCACACACGCAGAGTTCCCTCCACTTGCCTTGGTGATCGATATAGTCTGGCGCACATGCAACGATACTAATGGCAGAGTCTTTTCTTGGTTCCACATCAAAGTAGAGGAATGGGACAAGACAAGTTTGGTTGTACAGCTCTAACAAACAGCCTGTGTGCCTCAGTGTGATTCACCCTGCTTAGTTTACAGCTCTTGATTTTTGGAAACAATCAGTGAAACATGAGGCAGACTCACAGGTGCTGCAGCGCGTCAAGGCCAGAGAAAGACTTCTTGGTCACCGAGCGGATCTGGTTCCCCTGCAGATATCTGAGAAAAAGACAAACTGATCAGTTTCACATCTCTCATGAACTTATCAGTCTTATTTTATTTGTGCTTAATAAAATTAAAATCCAGAGTCAAACATTATTCCACACCGCTCATGAACTCACAGTTTTTTAAGCTTGTCCAGTGCAGAGAAAGGTCCATTCATGTCTTCAATAGTCCAAGAGATTTCATTCTTTTGGAGGTCCCTTTCCAAAGAAACAAAGAGAGACCACATTGTAAAAAAATCCACACCCAGAAAACAACTGCAGTTGCGATGTTAATAAAACTTTATGCGGCATTACATTTTCGTGTGAGGGGGAAAATGTTTGAGACTTTAAAATTACATTCAAAGTGGCTCCATGCCTAACAGGAAGTTCCTTCCTGGCCTCTGTGGCACATTTTAAAGTCTGCAAAGGCTTTTCTGTGTCATATAGAAAAAGAGGTTTTACAAGGAAGCGCTGCAATATAACATGTGTGCTGCATTTTAAACTTCATCTGAGGATATAAATATACTCTGCATGCGATTCAAATATGTATGAACTTCCCTCAAAGGAAGTGTTGCCACAGATCCCAAATGCGCATTAAATACTGGATATCATGAATCTGTCATATTATGGGTTCATCTGAGCTCAAGAGTTTTATTTTTTTGCTCAACTCACTACTTTTGGTCAACTCCAATCAACTTAACACAACAGTTACAGTTGTTTTCATGTTACATAAAACCTGTTAAAAATTAGCATTAGCTGCATTAGCTGTTCTGAAATCCAAACTGAGCGGAGTCATTACTTGTGTTTACTATAATAATAAAACTCATTGTTCTAACCAAACTGGTTCTTGAGTAGTCATTGGTTGTCAATAAAAATATTTATGCCCAGTAACTCCCCTGTGTCACCTGCTTAGGGAATCGCAGAGACAGTTACATTTTCAAATTGTGTGTCACAAAAACTAATAATATATATAAAATTACTACATTCATATTGTCACACTTGATATCCAAATAATAATTTTTAGGCTAGCATAAAAATTTCTATTGAGTCAAAACTGTATAAATACAATCTTTAATTAGTATTTGGTTTTGATAACTTGTACAACAACAATTCATTTAGTATTCTATAAGCTTTTGGGAGTTGTAATTTTAAAGGCCTAGTTTGTTTGAATATTTGACGGTATGTCAACCATTACATCTTTTATTCTCTTCAGTAAAATGACTTCAGTGCGAGTTTTGCAAGTTGGTCCGGCTATTTACCAAAACAGCTAAATTTGGCAGTTTGTGTAAATATTTAGTAAAAACTCATTTTCATAGGAAAACTAGTGTGTGTGCTGCAGGCCAGTGTAATTTAGTTGTAAATCTAAATATCTACATCATAACAAGGCTAGGATTGAAGCTTAGAAAAGCTGGTTGGCTTCTGGTCTCGTTCCCACTACTCTTGGTACAAAAATAGGTCTCTCTGCCTTCACTTCAATGGATTCCTCTCTGTATGATCTTTGAACGCCAGGATAAAATGAGGGAATGACATCCCAACCTGATAATTAACGCCGATGTACTGAAATATTTTCCGCTGTCAAACTCTTAGAAAGTATGGACACCTTTTACCTGCTATCCACAGAGAGAAAAATACACCCAACACCTGATACATGACATTAGAGTATGAACATCTCTAAAAGCCAAGAATTTCCCAGAGAAATTGCTGCCTTTGATCCCTCAGCTGCTCTAATGCTTTCAAACAGTTATTTTCCTCCTCGGCATGTCTGGTTATGGCTGATTGAGATTGAGGAACGATGTGTGTGCGTGTGTGTATGCGAGGGGGGTGGCAGATCTGAAGCCCTGAGGCAATCCATGTCCACCTAGCTGCACACCTGCCCTATGGTGACCTCAGCGGCACAACTCACATTTGGTTCCAGTTAAAAAATCCCAACCAGGGGAAATGTTATCGAGCCGCTCTGTGGGAAAGGGGGGATGGGTGGGTGTGAGTGCTGGAGGGGGATGGAAGGAGAGAGGTAGGGGAATCGTTGAGGTCGGGGTTGTGCCTTGTGGAGGTTTTTTTTTTTTTTTTTTTAAGTGTGTGGAGAGACCTCAACACAGTAATCTATTTCACATTCCCAAAACAAATCAGGCAGGATATTTCCACTCAGGCAGAGAATTGACAGTGGAGGTGGGTTTAAAGAGGGTGGTGGAGTTACAGAGGTGCATATAAGGCATTTATGGCTTTTAGGGACTAGCTAAATCACTAACTTGCACAAAGTTCTATACCTAAAGGAATGGTTTGAGAATTTTGGAATAGCACTTATTCCCCTGTTTGGCTAAAGATTAGATTGATATCACACTTGTGTCTGTGCATTACGTATAAAGCTAGTGTTGGGGAAGAATTAGCTTAGCTGAGCTCATAAAATTGGAAGTAGGGGAAAACAACTAGCCTAAATTTTAAAAAGTTAGAGGAAAATCTGCCTACTAGCTCCTCTAAATGTTAATTGGGTTCAAAAACTAAGGAGTAAAAAGAACATGTTGTGGTTTCACATGGAGTTACTTGTGATCGTTATGTGTTAGCAGTGACTTCCTGGAGTCACTGCTGGTTCCCTGGCGACCTCATATTAACATCAATCAACACAAATGTGTTGTCAATTAATTTGTTTTTATTCAGTGTTCTGACAGATTTTCTTCATTAGTTTTCTTTTAAATTACTAGATTTTCTTCACTGCAGTTAATAAAGTTATTCTGGAAACTGTTAAGATTACTTAAATGACAAAAAAAGTCCACATTTGAATTATCACAGCCATGTTTTTGCTATTTTTTTTTTTTTTTGCTGTTCCCAAAATTTTATTTCATATTCTTGTTGTATTGGTTGCATGTTCTGGGAGGAAGTTTTAAGGAGACATTTACCTATTTTTTTTTTGTACAAGACTTTTAAATTTTACTTACAGCATCTGCAGGTTGGAGAGGCCACGAAAAGCTCCGTCAGCAATGAAGCTCACACGGTTGTTACCAATATGGAGCTCATCCAGCAGGCTGAGGCCTACGAAGCTGGATTCCTCCAGTCTGGACAGATGGTTGGAGGAGAGGTTGCTGTGGGACAATCAACAAAAACAGTAACATGAGCAGGGTTAGAGTTATGGTTACAGTTCCTTGGAAACCTGGAAATTAAATTAAATAATTTGGATAAATTATCACTGTAGTTCATACAAATTTTTCATATACATGAATTATCTGACTTCAGCTTTGTCTAGTGCTGTTTGTTTTGCCATGTTGTGCTTTGTTGCTATTTTGAGAAAATACACTTAACTTTATAGACACTAAAACGCATTCAAAGACCTACTTTCAAAATGTCTTGTTTCTTTAATAGGTTATATCTTTACTTGGTATCTAATCAAATAAACTAGTCACATGATAGAGGATAAATCAGGCAGTTTTTCAAAGTCAACCCTCCCAACACAGTTGTTTGGACATTCCTGATTTAAGGCTACACCAGATTATCTGTCCAAATTATCCTGTATTGAGAGTTTATAGACATGATCTAAAGTTGCTGACTGGATTGGAGCCTCCCTGACTTCATATCATAATTATTAAACACTTTATAGAAGAGGAACAGCATTGGCTGTTGAGGTGTTCAGGAGCAAGCTGACAGAGACATGACCAACTGTTAGCTTGTGGCATTAGCCTGCACTAGCCCTGTTTGAGCCTAAACCCAACTTAATTTCCAACTCATATGAGTCATGCTGATTCCACAATGACTTTGTCCAAGTTATTTTCAGTTCTGTTGGTTTTCTGCGCAGAACATAGCACACACAAGTTCAACGGACTGACATTGACAGGCCGTCTACATGTTTATTTTTCTCTAAAATCCTGTTTGATGATGCAAGTCTCTGTGAGTTCCCAAAGCCTTGAAATCAACACTCTGTAATTGTTTAGTATGAATGTCAAGTGTGTGGTCCTGTGTCTTGACTGGATTCTCTCAAATCATCTGTGTGTGCATTTTAAATATAATATGGATAAAATCTGTCCTTATGTCTGCAGTCTGGCCAAGTTTCAAATCTGTTGAGGTTAGAAAAAGTCTCTCGAGTGCACCAGGCATTATTTACACATCTAGTTATTTATTAGTTTTTGTCTTTCTGTTTAAAACTCAATTATTTAACTCAACAAAGAAGGATTGCAGCAAAAAAATTCAAAACAAAAGTTAAAAAAAGAAAATCCACCACTTGGCCTATGAGCAAAATTCAGCTTTATATACTTTTATATTGGTGCAAAAATATTTTAAGTATTTTATCAAGCATTTTTTTTTATTACAGTATTAAGTTGAGTTCTAAGATTTGAGTTACCCACAATCGAATTAAAACTTATTTAATTTTATGATCCCTTGTATTTAGTACCAGTTTGAGGGCATCAAAAAAAGAGATCTTCACACAAATAATCCCGAGAAGCCAGTTTTAAGTAAACTTAGATGAGAGCAAATCAGATAGCTGGGCACGTTCCCAGTCAACATGCGGCTTGTTTACTCTCAGGTTCATATGATAAGAGCGAGAGAGGCAGTGGGGAAACGAACAACAACCTATCTGTGAAAAATGCTCCAGACATTGCAAACACTGACCTGACCGCTGGTGTAAACAAGAGCCACAACAAAGGAAACACAGTCTGCTAGCAGGAATGTGTGTTGAAGGGTGGGAAGTCACTTTAGTTGGAGGGTAACGTAGTATTTCAAAAGAAAAAAAACCCAAAGTAATAATGGATTCCTATAGGAAAAATAAGTGGGACTTCCGGAGGGTGGTGTTTTTGGCTCAAGTGACAGCAGAACAGAGCAGAGGCAAAGGGGTGTGTAATATGTTGGCAGTGCTTTAATGTTGGCACCGTCTGGCAGAGCATAAGAGACGCTGCTTTGTTTGTGTGTGTGAGTGTGTGAGTGTGTGTGTGTGTGTGTGTGTGTGTGTGTACGTGGGAACTGGCGACACGAGAAACTGGAGTGTGAGGAGGGGCAGGCGGGAGTGCCAGAGTGGAGGAGAGGGCGACACAGAGAAGTGTTGGGAGTTCAGAGTGCGGATGGAAAGTGAGGAGGGAATGATGAGAGGGAGGGGAGGGGAAACGGGGGGGAGGGAGAAAAAAAAAAAATAAAAAAGGTGGACTCACAGCTCACTGAGTTTCTGGCAGAACTCCCAGGCGTCAGGTCGGATCCTGCTGATGGCGTTGTGTCCGAGGTGGAGCTGCTGCAGAGTCAGCAGGCCGTAGAGCCAACCCTTACTCACCTCCGTCAGGTTGTTGTAGTCCAGCTGCCTGCAGGGCCACACACGCACAAACTTAAGATTAAATTTACGTCATGATGGAACGTGCAGGAATTTGTGCAGGTTTCTTGTAAATTTTGCTTACAGGACTTCCATGTTGCTGAGGCCCCAGAAGGCTCCGTCCATCAGGCGGCTGAGGCCATTTCTCTGCATCTTCAAAGAGCGAAGAGCGTGCAGACCGTGGAACGTCAGGCCCTCCACCCGGCGAACACGGTTTCTGCTCAACTCTCTGAAGCACATGCAAAGCAGTTAGCAGCCGAGAACAAGCAAAAAAAAAAAAAAATGTGGCAGGTACAGGTGGTGAATTGTACGGCTGGTCATTTAATTTTGAACATCTGCAAGTCTTAAAAAAGTATCAAGATGTTTAGGTAAGAGATATCACAAATCAACAGGACCTAAACGACCAATTTAAATAATTAAAAAAAAAAAATCAAATTAAACAAGAACAAAGTAAGGCTTACAGATGCTGGAGGTTGGGCAGCTGGAAGATCTTGGCTGGGATGGTGGAGAGGCGGTTGCGGTTCAGCCGGAGAACCTGTAGACTGCTCGACAGGTTGGTAAAGCAGCCCGTCTCCAGTGAGGAGATACGATTGTTGTTGAGGAACCTGAGAAAGAGAGAGTTAAAAACAAGGTTTGCTTTATATGTGGAGATGAAAAACCTTTATTAAAACAGGAACATTGGGTTAGTTCTGATAAGTCCCCTAAAATCAAATATTCCAGGCTTTTCCCAAAATTAGGTCCATGATGACAGTGCAATAACTACTGTGTGTATAAGTAATGACAAAAGCATTATGTGATCTAAAACGCATCCTAGTGTCTTAGTTTTCCATGATGCACTTGGGTCAACCAGTATTGTCTGATTTAGATTAAATGTTCTCCCTCAGCTGCATAAAATGCACAACCATGCACGAACCGAACCAGCGACACTCACAGGTTCTTGAGAGGCAGAGCGGGGAAGGAGCTGGCCTTTACATCCACGATGTTGTTGTTGCTGAGGTCAAGCGTTTCCAGGGCGAGGAAGGGCCTGAGCTGCTCCACAGAGATCCTGGTGATCCTGTTGTTTGCTCTGAAAATACAGACACCATCGCTCCAATAAATGACAAAAATACTGTGTATTTGAATAGTAGCGCACGCCAGTTTCATGTTCTCTGATATGCAAACAGTCAAGTCCCTCAATTAGCCTGTGGTATTAAAAAATGACAAACTCTCACACGCTTGCAAAGCCAAAACTTACCACCCAGCGCGTAAGGCTGTCATGTTTTCTTTTCGCTGATGCCGCATAAATATATTTCAAGGATGCCAACAAATTGCTCAGTGTGATCAATGTAGCTGCTCTTCACACCAGATCCAAGCAACCTTCGGGTTTATTGATGTGTTATTTTGTTTATAAGGTAATTACCAACAAGGTATTTAAAAAAGTAACCTGCCAATTACTTGGCTGATGAATACCATTCCCTCAGTGAAAGCATGCCTCGGCAGAGGCCAACAATTTCCTGAGCTGCACGCCTCCTAAATTGCAGTGCAGGGACTGCTTAGTTATAAACAGAGCCTGTACAGTGCCCTCTTTGTGTATGAGACCCGGCACTGAAGAGAGAGTGAGGGAGGGGGGCAGGAATTCCCTCCAATGCACCAGACTACAGGCCTCGTTTTCAGTATTCATTGCGATGGTTACAGTGCCCCCCCCCCTCCAGATACACCTTACTGACCAGAGAGTTGTTAGCTTTTCTGTTTCATTTTTCCAGCAGCTTTTCGAAGAAGGGGGCAGTTTTATAATGAAGGTTTAATTTGGGATGTGGTGTCATTAATATTTAACTGTCTGAATCTGTCAATCAACTGAACCCACAGCACAGACTGCTTCACCACAGGGGCTGCTGCCATGAATGAAGCTGATTAATCGATTAGATGATTGACAGAGAATTCATGTGTAACTATTTTAATAATTTAGAAATGGTTTCTTAAGCAAACATGCCAAACATGTCCAAGTTCCAGCTTCTCATTTGTGCTGGCATTGATATTTAATTCATCATGTTTGAGTTTAGACTGTTGCTTCAATAAAAAAGTGATGTGAAGACATCAACCCCATTTTTTTTTTAATCAAACAGGCATTTTGCACAATTTCTTACATTTTATGGGCTACAACATTTGAAATATTTTTAATTGTTGGCAAATTAACTAAGATTGAAGAAAGTTGATAGTTACAAGAATGACAAATGTCTTTGTCTGAAGTGAAAGAACAAAGCTGTTTTTAACACTTCCAATGCTAATCAGGTGCTATGACATGTCCATTCTCATCCAGCAAGGCTTCGCTCTCGTTTACTCTGCTGGTTAGGTTAATCTTCATCTCAGAAGTTACTCTCAGTTCTTCCACCTCAGGCAGAGCGACATAGCAAAGCATAGCATTACACCGCTGAGATGTCCCACCTATTCAAAACACAGTGTGGTAACACTAAGAGAACTCTGACCCATTTTCCACATGTGTTGATGTTGATATTTCCATAGAAACTGGGTTCTCCATTTGGAAAGTGCAACACCTTTTTGGAAATCTTCTGATCCAGACACACAGAAGGGATGATTCCCCAGTCAACAAGGATTCAATGTGGATGGCAGCCCAAACTGTTGGACTTAATTTGAATAAAACCTGCCAGATGATGTTTCTGAGCTTATTACTTTGGGCACACGATGTTACATGCAACAAAATTGTCCAAATAACATAAATAGGACAGTTTTGTGATGAAGTGGAACAGCTACAAGTAGTTGAATGAAGTTTAATCAATGCTGGATTAAATGGTTTTGTATTTACATGTTGGGTGAATTCATGCAGGCCAGCTAGCACGCCCGTACAAAGGGGTCTAAGGACATCGTGAAACATTAAATGATACCATTATGGATATGCGCCACTGCCCTGCAACTTGTAGGTTGTTTGGCTTTACATCAGATTGCAAATCTACAAATTTGTCATATTTGTTGTATTTATTGCACTGTATGAACGTCCCAAAATGTCCTAAAAAATGCAAAAATAGGAAGAAGTTTTGGGTGTGTAACAGCTAGGAGGCTGGAGTAAAATACAGATCTGTCTGCAATAAAAACGGCACAGGCAGCTCTTTTGTTTGGAGATTTGCAGTGGGCTCTCCACGCACCACAGCCCTCTGGTCCCAAACAAAAGCGCTGCACACCACCTGTGTCTCAGTTTTCATGTTCCCCTGACTGGTTGCTGAGCGAAGGAGGGCCGCCCGGTGAGACAGAACCAGTCTTTCCAGTTTCTCTTAGGGAAAAAGGGGAGCTATGATGAGAGGCTAGTGCACACTTCCTGTTTTAGGACAAGGAGACAGACCCTCAAGTTTGACTGCTTGGGGGTCATCAGATATCTAGCAAACCAATTATTCCTCTGAAAGTCATTCTAGTCATTTCTAGGTCTGTGTGACTGCATGGTCAGACAACTGTGACAGCACTCAGCAAACCCTGTTCTGCCACTCAACAAAAGCTTCTCCGTCTCTTCCACACACAAACAAATAGAGCATTGTACACTTTAATCACGCACACTTCAAATTTGTTCATCCACTTTGCTATCAGATAACATAATTATAGAGCCATTACAGCTGTGGTTGTAGGGCTTCGCTGCTGTTAGTGACAGTCAATGGAAGGCCAGCCATGTGTCAACAGCAGCCCCTGGCATCTTGAGTATTGATCAAATGTGTGCTCATTAATAAACTCAGATAAGCAGCAGACAGACATAAAATCAGGTCCTCTTGTCCCAGAAAGTATTTATTATGTTTGGTAAAGACAGTGTATAACTCTTTAGTAAAGAATTTTGAAGGGTCCAGTGCCAGTGTTTGTTTTGTCTGTTCTGGGAGGAAAACATGGAGGACTCTGTGGAAGGGACCTGCTCTCATTCTAGACATAAAAAGCTGTAATAAAAACACACTGATACTTATTTTCAGGTGGTAATAAACTGACAAAAACGTATGTAAGAATATCATCTACTAATCTCCCTCTAAAACTTACACACTGGACCTTTAAAAAAATACATGTTAGCAAAATCTTCAGCTGCACATGTTTCTGGTCTTTCCAAAACCTCTTCATGAAATGTGTTGTAAGTGTGGGTGAAGCCTTTTTTTTTTATTACAGGCTTGTTACACCAACATGATGTGGCTTTCACACAAGCACATACAGTATATGCCAGCACTCGACGAAATTCCACAGAATTTTTGGGCTATTTTCACATTGAAAAGTTATAAATAAATGTAGAATTCAAAGCTCCTTGATGATGGCTTTTTTTTGTTGTCGATAAGTTCTTTCTGCAAAAGCTTTGAGCATCCAGCAGCAGCTAATTCTTTTAATGGAAGAAGCTTCTTTAAATGGAAAGTCGCTTTTTCTAAAACTGTCTCACTCGTAGTGTGTGCCTGCACATGTGTGGTGGTGCGTTTGTGTGTGTGTGTGTGTGTGTGTGTGTGTGTGTGTGTGTGTGTGTGCGTGTGGTATTTCCTATTGGAAAAAGAACAGAGTTTTGAGAAGCCATCTGATGACTCCCTCTCTCTGCAGTGGCGCCTGTAATGAAAACCAGGGCTGCGTTTGCTGTTGAGACGCCATATTAAACTCTGCACATATCTCACTCAGATGGCTGATCATCTTAACACGTCGGCTCCCAGTCGGAGCGGAGAGAAGCAAGGATCGTATTAACATGTGAACTGAAGGACCTTTACATTAAAATGACAGGGGAGCAGTAAAATTCTTGATATATGAACATATTTCTGTACTGCCAGCAACCCTAAAAAACACCAAGTTATGCACTTTATAAGTTCATAAACGCATTTAATGTTCTGATTTTCAAGATCTGTCTTTTCACTGCTGCTAAGCCCACTTGACTGAGGTGTTTCCGCACTGAAATTACCTGCCAATCAAACTGTGGGGACAGCACTGACACTCTCATTGTGTTTTCTGTCAATAAATGTAAAGTTTTTAGTGTTGAAATCAAGAGAGACTAAGGAATTGACAGAAAATATCAAATAAGAGCTGGTCTCTGCTTCTCAAATGTTAGGACTCTACACCTCTCATTTATCACAGCAAATATATTACATATGGACATCCTTCTTTTCCGTGGATTCTGAAAAATTCTGAAAACTATTTTTAATAGACTAACATTAAGTTGAATAATCGTAAAAAAAACAACAGTTTATCAAACCTAGTATTAGTATTCTAATTTCTAAAGTTTTGGTTTGTAATTCTCATCTTCAGCAAGGTTCCCATTCCTGTGGACATACCAAGAGGTTCACCTCCTAATAAACCTAATCAGACCTGGAATCTCCAGGTCATTTGTTGAACCCCCCCTAAACAGGCAGAGGGATTTAGAGGCAGTGGGGTTTACCCCCTCCATAAATTCCTGGGAAATTGTTCAATTAATTAAGATGATCACGACTCAATTACTACCAGCTGCAGAGTTATTGCCGTTTGTTTTTACTCAGAGCTGCGAGGTCAAAGAAGTCGGCGAGAGCTGCCGCTATGTCTGACTGGCTGTTTGAATAAGTGGTATTCGATACCCTGAGGTCTTTTTTTTTCTTTACTACCCTCCCAGCTTGGAGAAACTGAAGGAGGGAGAAAAATTCTGGAAAATCACACTGAGCCATCTAATCTGAAAAAGGAGTGCAACAGCCAACACAGGCGGTGAGCAAGAGAGCAAGTGTGAATTTGAGCTTCTTTGCTTTCTGTGTGTTACTTTGTGTTTCATTATGCTTTTTAATCATTTGAAATAAATTATGCTTCTTACTTCACTTGCTGGCAGCAGACTGATGGACTCCCAATGTGGTATCATTTTCTGGGTTTTAAGGAATTTTTTGAGACCATTGCTATTGCTTTATGACCAATAATTATAACCATAGTTCTGTATTGCTAAATATTATTTATGCAAAAAAGGCAGTGCTGATCACAGCATTAGCCATATTCAGGGATTAGCATGATATTCTGTGGCTTACAAGCTTTTAGCTGTTAGCTACACTAATACGGTAAAATTCTGCAAATTCAGGTAAGGCGCTAACAATAGGCTAGTTATCTTTAGCTATAGCTATGATGCAAACCACTTGGAGTTCTAATATTGTCAGCCTCTTGCACTTCAGTACTGCTGTAAGCCAGTAAAATAAATGTGAAGCTTAATAAACTTGAGGGGTTTGCTCCCACTATCCTGGTCTCTCATAACCAGCAGCCAATAGTGGGTAATGTTAGCTAAGGTTGGCTAAATGTAGGTAGTTATTTCTTCGCAAAGAACATTACTAAGCCCCTCTAGTGACTTTTTCAGTCTTCTCTACTAATTCTTTTACACTATGTTTTAATATTTATCATTATCTTAGAATTATGCGTGGCAGACACTTATTGTGTGATTCAGCAAAGGTAAAGCCTTATAGTTTAGCATGTTGCCCTAAAAGCACAAGTTGTTTAATTACATAGCTTTAGGTTTACACCTCCTAAGAATCCTAGCTAAATAAACCTCAGGAACATCAGGTAGCTAATGTAAATAAGCACTGGTTATAACACAAACTCCTTGGAATCCTATTATCATCTATACTTCCTCTTACACATTCAGTCTTTTTGGCTTATTATTAGTGCTGGTTAGCCACAGAAATGTGGCCAGTTCATTAGCCAATAAGAGCATCAAATTTTTTATGATAAATGCATGTAAAACTTCAACTCTTAAGGGAGTGTTTATACCCCTCCATAGTTATATTTTGTTAAAACAAGATGGGTAAATCAAAGATTTTCCTTTTCCACTAAATAAATAAATAAACAAATACTATCAAAACAGTTAGTATTTATCTGGAGTGAGTTAAGACAGAGTTAGCATGGATGACATGACTTTGGTTAAAACCAAACTGAACATCCTCAAATCAAATAAAGAAATTATGGTTTGGAGAAAGTCTGGAATTTTTGAAGTGAAGCAGTGCAGGCACTCAGTATATTCATCCACAGTTGCTCAATGGGGCTTGGATAGCACGCACAGTAGATGTGGCTGATGAACCTCTGACCTCCTTCAAAATAATAAAGGAACAATGCAGCCATTCACACCAGGTGTTTTTTGTATAAGGGAAAAACAATCAGGACAACAAATCTTATAATCAAATCCAAAACCAAGTGACAAGATAAAGTAGGAAAACTTGCAAAAATCTCCAACACATAATCCAAGAAATACAACACCTGAGATATAAAAAGCTTGCCTTAAACAAGACAAAAAACATTCTGCCTATCTTCCTTTCCTGTTACTTATAGCTTGAGGTGACACTCTTGTGCTAAACGTGCAAACAAATTGTCGATGGTTGACGGCTGAATGCCCTGCGGCTGCCGCAGAGCATCATGTTGGGGCTTGATGGGGAATACGCCTCATCAAGCCAGAAGAAGGATACATTCTTCCACAATAACTTCACGTTGCTTGGTTTTGGAGAGAGATGCCACAGACAGCAAATAAAATTGTTGAGGTTACGCACACTAATATTGTGTGTTCATCTAAAAGCACGTATTGCACAACAATATTCCAGAGGATCTTCTGGTAAAAGTCTAAACGGGATAAGATTGGACAAGTCAAAGGCTTCAATGAATATATAAGCAGGAGTGAACTCCCTCTATTACTACCAGCCAAGCACTTTAAGACACCGTTGGATTATGCTGCACACACAAAAATGGGAATTTATTGTTTTATTGTTACATTTTAAGGAACTTGCACTCTCACTAATCATTAATCTCTCACTCTAGTTTAACCATTATTAATTTCTGAGTCCTACAAAGTGACACATGGAAAAATATAACAGTTCCACTGAAGCTCCAACGTAAATATTCCCAAATTTGGATTTCTGTCAGTTTCACATGATAGATTTTCTTTCTTTCGCGTCACTGCCTCCAGGTTAAAAATACACCAACAGCAGTAACAGCCACCAGACAAAACATTTCCATTTCTGTTGATGGCATTTGTCTTCGACCACGTGAGCCGTCTGGGGCTGGGTGCCATGTCTCCAACTGCCCCGTCTGGGAACTGGCTCAGGCAAAAGGGTTGCTCTCTGGAGGGAAGGAAGGGGGAGGAACCACTTCCCAGCTCGCTACTTTAACCAACAATGGCAACTCTGGCAGAGAATTACACTACAAACTGGGCTGAAGTCAGCTTGGGGAGATTTTTAACGCATCAAGAAGGGTTTTACTTACAAAATGAGTGATGTGATGTTTGAAGCATAAGGGCCCAAATCAGGTATTGCCTCCAGTTCATTGTGGTTCAGCTTTCTGTTCACATGACAAAAAAAAAAAGGTTAAAAGAATAGTTTGTCACATGTAGCACAGCAACAGAGGCTGTTTGGAAAATCCTGTGTTTACCCTAGAAAGTGCTGGGAACACAAGGCATACTTACATTTCACTTAGATGTTGTAGTTTGGAAAACATAGTGCTGTCAAGCACCTGCAATTTGTTATGGCTCAGGTCCCTGTGAAGGAAAAAGGCAAAAATTATGGGAAAAGTATACACCATGCAGTGTATGTCTCAGCTGCTGCAGTCTACCATTTGGGTCTACATGGCAAACATAATTACATAAAAAATCTCTGTGTTATTGTGCCTGACACTGTGAACGGAGGAAACGGATCACAGAAAAGTCACTGTAATTAAATTGTGAGACGGTGCAAAACTGATGGTGATTAAATGAAACAGAATGGTCAGGAAATAAGCCAGGATGAGATTTACTGCTGACAAAAGTGTCACAAGCAGGAGAACTGATTCAGAATAAGTCAAATCCGAAAGCAAGCGAGAAACTTCCAAAAAAAACCTCCTTCCCATTCAAGGCCTCCAAAAATGGGCTTACAAGTTAAAGGCTTGGTATTAGCTTTTCATCCCTTCTTTATAACGCAGGAGAGAACGTCCATGCCAAAACAGCTCACTTCATATCCAGGCCTCTGCTGAGAAACCGAGCCAAAACAGACAAGCCGATGAGTTATTGAGGAAAGAGATTGTGTTTGTGCTGAAAAGGAGCAAAACCTGGCGAGGAAAATCGATAAAATGCTGGAGTCGAGGTTTCATTACTGGCTTAGGCTTGGTCCAGTTCTCTTTCCTGGTGTCTGGATTTTTTTTAAACCACATTTCTATTTCGACTTTATTATCTACAAACCTTCAAACTAAATCTAACACTATTTTTTATTTATGTTTGGTTTATTTTCCTATCTAGTGCCTCACATACTTTAGAGCATTATTTTTATTTGAAAGACAGAACTTCCAGAGGACCCTAAACCCCCTAGCGTGTGTAGATTGTTAAGTCCAAATTTATATCAAAATTCCCCTAGATTTCAGCACATTTTTCCAAACTTTCCAAATGTTTACACTTGTAGAGGGATGTGTACATAGGTCACTCATTGTCTATTGTAGTCTTGAGTAGTGCTCGATTAGCTCTGGTTCTAATTCTTGATTTTGTCTGAACCTCCTTTGGATCCGGGCCTGACACAAACTCGTCTTGGACTCGACTGACACAGCCTTGGCTGCAGCTCGCTGAAGGGGGGTGGGCTCTTGTTTTTGCTGCCTGTTTTGAAAAGGAGGCTGAAAACCAACTCAAGGAGTCTGGCAAGCGGAGCCTCGCGCACCATAAAGTGGCGGAGTTATTGACGCTGCTGCGCACGATCAACGCCGTGGTGCCAGACACTTTTTTTTTTTACACCCCCTCACCCTCTACCCCTCCTCCTCTCCCTCCTTACCTCCCTCATCTGGAATCCATCAAGGAGCTCTGGGAGGAGGGGAAGAATCTATCAACTGGTAATGTATTCACAATGCCGGGAAAAGCGAGAGGGCTGCCTTTCAAACGTCTGAAACACCCCTGTCTAATTTTCTGAGGCCTGTTTTTGTTCTTCGGTGGAAAGTTTCATGAACTCCTCAACCAGAGTTTTACTTGCCTCACTGAAGCTAACCCCCATGTCCTCCTCTTTGTCTTTCTGAGCATGGAGCTGTGGGTTGTTGTTGTAGTTCCAGTGCCGAGGGCCATATGGGAAAGGTGTCCTATCATACTCCCTATAGATAAAACCTAAGTAGCTCTGACACTTCCACTTCCCTCACAAAGCAGGCTCTGAGCGGAGAAAGATAACACACAGTGCTGCACGCAGGCTTCAGCCTGTATCTGCTGGTTGGGTGAAAATGTACAGCACGACTTTCTTATCAAAGACTGAAAAGTGAATAAATGAGCCAACCTTTAGGTAACAAGAGCTGTCAGTAACTTTTAAGATTACAACTATGTGACACAGTAGCAGATTTTAAAGTTAGTGTTCATTAAAAGTTTCTGGGAGGCAGAAACGCTCTCATTTGCGGGGTAACACTATTGTGAATAATGCTAAAGACACAACTGTAGGTTAGCAAAAGAGCTAACTTTGAAGAAAAAAATTACACTAAAGTGACAGACATAATTTTTCATTAACAACTATGGCATTACTGAATTAGATGGTGCAGTACGAGGAGGGTTAGCTTACTAGTTTAACGATATTAGCCAGAAAAGCTAGCTAAAATGGTCAGATAGGTAGCTAACAAAACTTAGCAAACCTCTGGGACTGATAACATTATCTACCTCCTCTTGTACTTCTCTTTTCTCTTCCCCTGGCAATTTCTGTAAACAGGCCAAACTTCTTCAAACTGCTTCTTTGATTTCCAGTAACTATCAAATTCCTCTGAATACTATGTGCTAAACTTGAAATTTTGAGGGAGTTCAAATATTTTTCCAGAGGTGTATGCTTTTTACTCTAAAATAAACATAGAGAACTCTCTTTCTATTTTAAAAGGAATTGTTCTGATTTTTTCTCTTAACGCACAAAGTGTATAATGACATAGACAACAAGAAATTCCTAGTTCTTTGATCCCTTACTAGTTTAAACTCACCTATATTTTGCTGTGTAACCAGCATACTAGAAAAGTAGCATTAGCCACTGTACAAACCCCTAAGGATCCATTTTCCATCTACCTCCTCTTGAACCTCTTTTCTTTTTCACTGACCATTAGTGCAAACCAGCCAAATAAATAAAATGTCTCAGCTCTAAAAGCCTTCATATTTGTCTGTTATGTGTTATTAAACTCATATGTGACTCATCCCTCCATGAGCTATTAGTGTTTCATGTCATTGTGTGGTGCAAAGTTCCCATTTGAATTAAAAATTGCAGTTTGCCTTAGTATACATGCTGTTTTCGAGCTGAAATTATGTGTCACACTGTTAAAAGTGAAAAGGCAATAAATCTTGGCAAAAATCTGCAAAGTCTGTTTCTAACCTCCCAGATATTCAAGGCTTAATCCTACTTCTTCATGCTCCTCTCTTCTTCTCCCTCCTACTTTCTCCTTCGCCCTTTTTCTCTCTGTGAGTTTGTTTCAAACTAATCCTACACGCTCCTCCTTAATCAGTGCCATCGCTGGCCCCGGAGTTGCTAATTCAGCAGAAATAATGGGGTGCTGGAAAACAAAGGGTCGGGCGGTTTAAGGGGTTTAAGATGTGCTGGAGAGCCACTCGTAAATTAGCATGCCAGAGTGAAAAGAATTTTCCCCCCATGTGGAACTTTTTTTCATTTTCTTTGGAAGGCCAGCCTTGGTTATGAGGCTCAGGCTGGGTCTGTTTTCTCTGGCAACGTCAAGTTTCCAGAGCAGCACATTTTAGAAAGAGAAAAACTAAATTCAACAGCAGGGCATAAGCTTGGACCAGGCTGTGAATCGAGCACTGCAGCCTAACACATGACAATAAAAAAAAATCAAGTACTGCAGCTTAACACAGGAAAATAAAAATCCGGTAAGAATAACCATCTGGAAAGTAGAACACACCAAACACACAGTTGTGTTTGGCTTTTAAAAACTCTGACGGGCTTCAGGCCCGTGCTTAGTCTCATCTCGACTTTGGAGCCACACAAAGAGGAGAGTAATGGAGGTATTACTTTAGGAAGCAGTCCAAAGCTGCACACAGACTGCATCTGATTTATGCTTTTATGGCTTTGAAGGCCTTCAAGGTCTGTAAAGCTGAAACCTGAAGACTAAAACACGCCAACACCACTGCAAACACAAATGTGACTGCTGCCAAACCATTATAAACAAGGATGGATGTCCTTAGATTGCAATGTTATGTACTATTGGAAAACAAATAGGAAATTAAAGCCCTTTCACCCAATAGTGTTGTGATTACTATTAAATATGCTGGTTCAAATATCATTATAACTGCTACTATTTCTGTTTCTGCTGTCAGCCTACAATGATCCTCTGGAAAGCCTAATTTTAAAACCGTACCTGCAGGCACTGGGAGGACTTGTTCTCAATTATTTACACTTTCATTAAGAGGTTTGGAGGGGCTGTCAATAACACATTAATGTGTAAAAACACCCTCAAAGTCAGCTTTGTGCTCCCCTGCTGGCCTCAAGAAGCCCCACATGCTGCTCCAAGGACCATTACACTAAATAACACCTATTCAAACACATAAAAAGATAAATGGGTAGGTGTTTTCAGTAATATATTAGGCAAGATTTTCATGTCTGGGGTTGATGTTCTTGTTATGCTGTGACTTCAGATGAGGTAGAAAAGTTTTGCAGAAAGTTTACTGACTGAACCGGATCTGCAGTATAATAATGGCCTGATTTAGTAAAATCAAACAAAGTCAGTCAAGAGATTTTTTCTTTTTTTTTTGGGGTGCAATGCCAGATTCTTTAAGTAGTTTACAACTTATTCTGTTTTCTTTCCAGCAGGAATGTGGATCATCCCATCGGTGCTGAAGGAAAACAGTGAACCAAACCTTTTTAGTGCATAGGTGTGACAAGATATTACCACAAGTAGTTTATAAGCGGAAATAATATAATTATTCATGACTGTAATAAGGCTCTTTAACTGAACTCACAGTTGAACTGTCCATTCCGGGATCGTGTCTGGTATTCGGCCCCTTTTCAGCCGACTGCAGTCCAAGAGCTCCCCAGAACACGCGCAGGGAGGGGGACACGTCCTTGTGTTGGCCCCAGATCCGCGCTGTAGACCCAGAAACAGCAGACAAAACACGGCAAACCTCGGAAAACTGCGAGGCTGCGTACAGGACCACATTTTCTCTGGCCACACAAGAGAACACCCCACTTTAAGTTGTGTCTCTTCAGCTGAAGCGCAACCAATCCAAAAGTGCGAGAAATCACCCACAAAAAAAAAAAAAAAATCCCAAATTTGATGCTGATCACCAACACAGTCGATCCTTATATCCAATCCCTTGTCGTTGTGAGGACCGTGGATGTGTGATTTAAAAGGAAAGCGGTCTTCTGAAACTTGTCCATTCCTGTGGGGAAACTTTTTTCTGCCGTGCGCCTCGCTGCTGCTGTTGGGGCAACTTATGCTGTGCAGGAGCCCCACAGCGCAGCCTGAGCACACACCAGAGGTATGCTGGGGGCGGGACCACGGGGGTGCATGGGACATGTAGTCTGCTGCTGCTGCACCCCCCAATCCCTGCGAGTTTGAACAAGTTAGGACGCATTTATTAAAAATTAAGATTTTTTATTTCAAAGTAGGATATCTGCCATGATTTAGGCCTATGCTATTCTATTTATCATTTTTACTTTCAGTCTGATTTGACAGGAGCTGGATATCAGTGTAAGTGATGCAAACTGACAGAGAAGCTCCAATAATCTGCAGAATCCCTCAATATTTAAAAAAATAACATGTGCATATTGTATCATTATAAAATGCAACTCACTTTTTCAACTTTTGGTATTTTACAGATGTGGAAAGTTAAAACTAATACACAGTTTTGACACTGAAACTAACTTTGCTTGACTTTTAACATTTTGGGAAAGTTAATATATTCAGTCCACTATATTTCAGTGGAGAGATGTTCTACCTCTGACTCTGTGACATTCAGAGAAAAGATGAAATTACAATTTTCTTTCCAGATTTAGATTTGACATTAAACATGACACGAGCTCATCTATATTGCTGTTTGTCAAAAAAGGAGACACATCTGCAAAATGTTAAACGATAAGAAAAAATCTGCTAGAACATTTCCACTGACATTTTAATACCCTAATAATCAAACACTTATAAGACTATTTCTATGACTTTCATACTCTTTATATACATCTTTTTAAATTAAAAGCAACTGCCTAAAGTAAGTTCTGACTGTAGGACGTAAGCCTTCTAGTAATTAGGCCTTATGATTTATCTGCTGTTCACTTTCAGGATTAATTGTTAGGTCTTTGAGCATTCTTATAACAGTAAATAAAAATGTTGACTCTGGATTAACCTCAAAAAGCTTAAAACAGACATATCTTTATTGTATGTTCTGCCTGGAAAAGCCAAAGATATTGAGTCTTTTATCAAAAAGGCTGATGAAACTAAACACTGTGAATTATTTAGGGGCTTGAGTACCTATTTGATATTTTGGCTTCATGGAGAATCTGAATAGATGCTGATAAAATTTCTGTTGATCTACAAGTATTTAAGTAATTTTTATCTCTACTAATTCTTTACCATCGTGGTAGAGTTATTTAGTTTTGATTGAATCTCCCTCTATCGTTGTTTTGTTTGTATGTATTCGTTGTAACAGACAAAAGAATTTACTGTCTGATACTTTGGTAAATTTAACAAAGCAGTAGAATTTGTAGAGTATTTCTGTTTGTTTAAAACAGACAAAATACCAGGGCATGTTTTGTTAACAAGAAGTGGCTGAAAAAAAGAGTTTCTGTTAAAATTTTGTAATAGACTAATACTGAAAGAGTTTAAATAGTTTAAAAAAAATTGATAAAGTTACATTTTTGCCCCACTCCAGTTTCCAGATGATCCCTGAAAAGTGCTAATTTAACAGAAGACCAAACTTCACCTTGTTCCAGGACACAGGACACACTTTAAGGTAAAGTCACTTACAAGGCTTTAATTAACATTTTACACTTGAAAGCTGACTGATATTTTCTCATTTGCAATTTAAAAGGTGTGTGTCCTTTTTTCATTTCCACATTAAAAGGCCCTTGTGGGATATTCATGCCCAGGCAGATGTGTTAGGTTCCCCTCAGGCAAAGTGTTCAACAGTTTCCTGTTGACCAAGGTCATAACTTTCACCGTCCACTGACTCATCCTCTTCTCAGTGAGGACTCAAGCTCATTACTCTGTTGACATAAAGATGAAAGTCTGACTGATCTTAACCGAATAAAAGACAAATATCTAGTGACTTTGTGTGCTAGGCTTGAAAGATGCAAAACATACTTTGATGAGACGTACATAGTGTGCTAAAAACAAAAAGAGGTTATTTGGTTGAGTTGCATTTTGAGTTTGTAAACTGTTTGCAAAAGTTTGTTGGAAAAAATTCTTCCTCAATTCATGGTAACAACAAGTTTTAAATGAGTAATTTACTTAACTGGCCTGCACCATTAAAACTAAAGGACTTTTTTGCTTGCAAAGACAATTTTAGGTTAATTTGTAAATTGGCTGTTAATAAAATAACTGCACCACTGTCTGGTCATAAAGTATGAAAAAGAAGTTAGCATCACAAGCCGACTTAACCGTCAATGACAGGATTAAAGGTTAAAATTAATTTAATTCTTTAATTTCTTCCTCTAAAAGTTCCTTTCTTAAATTAATAAAGACAAAAGATGAAGTTTGATGATATGATGTGTAGCATGGGATTTTGGGTCTCGTAAATCACAATAATAAACAAGCAGTACTACTAATGAAAATCTATCTGACTGTTGTATGCAAAGCATCCTTAAGAATACAGAATGAGGTGGAATGTTTTAATGGTGCTTTAATGATCTTACCATTTGCATTAATGTGAATGGAGGAACTTGCCTTTTTAGCACTGCAGCACCTGATTTGGTCTGAATGGGCCCTAACTGACCTCATTTGGTTTGGTTGGACTAACATGTTAGCATATTTTGTACTTTCAAGGGACAAATATAAAAAAAGCTGGACTTAATTTGAACTTTAGCACAGCATGTGACCAGGCTGCTGCAATAATTTAGTATCCTGGTCACAGACCGCATTCGTCTTATAATTAGATAAAATCTTTGTGACATTCTACAAGTAACTTTTGCCTTTAAAACATTTCACACCTTAGTACAAGTTACTGTGAAGACTTCTACACTTGAAGCAAGATTCTGAACACAGTAATCTAACATTAAGTGAAATATTTTATTCCTCGTCTGAAAACTTTTTCCAAATGCTCTGATCACAATAAATCAACCAGTAACATGGTATGTTTTTGTGCTGACAATAAACACTTATGTAATGCACTGTGCTTCAGTACCAGGCATTACTTTGAGTAAATAGACTTCAGTAGACTGAATTGTTCTGGCATGAGGCTATCACTGACTGCTTATCACCAGTCATCTGCTTTACAATGGAGATGACTACTGATAAGCAACTCTATTGTTAATTTGAAAGTTGTCTTGTGAATGGTTTATTGCCTCTGAAGCAGCTGCTCAGAGGTGTGAGACTTGTCCTTTGGTCAGGTTAGCAAACTGCTTTGTATTCAAAAAGGGACAAATGGGGCAAAAACAAAAGGAGAAATCCCCACAAACTGCTTAAAACTGGAGGTTATTTATTCAAAGAGATGCCACTGCACTCACAAATTATCTGTTAAAATTCTTGGTTAAACATGTTCAGACATTTGGTTCAACAGTTTCACCAGATGTTGATGTCTGCGGTTTTATCATGCCCGTTTGAGCAGCAAATGAACATTTTGGAGCAACAGCACATGCAAGTATTCCTGCTGCTCCATTTACTCCAATCTTCAGTCATTTTAATTAAAGGTTGTCAATAAATTGGATTGTGCCAGAAAGAAACTGGCGGTTGGACAATGTGTTGATTCAGTACTTATGGTTTAGAATGTACGTCAAGGTTATTTAGTGCTATTTACTTAAAAAATAATGAAAACTTCAATTTCTTATGCTGCTGTCAAAACATCGTTCTAAATTCATTGGTAGAAAAAGCAGTTTAATTGAATTTGAACAAGTGATTCAGTTTAACATAAGAGACATGTGGGGTGGTTTCCAGTTGGCTTATCTACTATAAACTGGCTGAAACATGATGAAGTTAAAATTTAGCAGAATATCTGACCGTAGACAAAACGTCTCACAAGAATCAGTGACTAAATTCTCCTGAAGGAGCCTGATGTTTCTCCAGCGCCACAGTGTGCCGACTTCTCAGCAGGGAAAAAACAAACAAAAACACAAACTTAGCAGGAATCTAGGGCAGGAATGGTATGTTGGAGTATTTTGCCTGCTTGTCGTGATTGATTAGAGCCCTGCAGACTCCTGCAGGATTTTTTGGGAGAATGGGGGGTGGGGGGCTGCAGCGTCCCAACGGGCCCACTCATCGATGGGCTGATTGCTTCCTCATGTCTCCTCTGCTGAGGCCTCACACTGGTAACCAACACCAGACAGCCAACAACACCTCCCTCTAGCTTGACAGGTCGTTTAATCTCGGGCCCAAGGAGAAAAATCTTACCTCTTCTTGAAGTATGTGCCAAAAAAAATCCGACAGTTATTTGAGATAATTTCACTTTCTTTCAGTGTGAAACAACTTGTTCGCTACTTTTTTTTTCTTTTTAAAAGTTTTCAGCAACTTCTGATGTCTCATCATCATCAAAGGGTGTAGCAAGAAAGTTCAGCTCAGACCCCCCAAGCACCTTGTGGCTCTCGAAAGCCGGGGGCCTCAAGAATCATCCCCACAACTGATGGCAGTGATCCCATCATGCCCTCTTTCTGCACAGCTTATATAGTGTGCAGCAGCCTTGCAGCGTGCCTCAGCTCTCACATTCCTCTCCTGGTGAAATCATATTTTCTAGCCGCCGCTGATTTGTTTGGTCACAGCGGCGCCTGCATGATAGATGTTTTTCTGGCTGTGAAACACCTCCCGTACCCCTCACTGCACCCTCTACTCCTCCACCCTCAGACAGTTTGGAGTACATTTTGGAGGTATGTGGAGCTGTAGGTCGGTCCATCAGTGGAGTAGCAGTGCCAGAGCCTCTACACTCTGCATGAAGCACGTACAGATGTTGGCAGCTGAGCTTGCGGAGTCGCTAATGCTGCGCATGGCTGAGGGCCAGACATTATACTCAGAATAGCAACGGTGCTGAAAAATGCCTACCCAGCATGCCTAGCTCCAGGTATTGCTCTCTGCCAGTAAAAACATACAGTAAAAGCACAAAAATGGCAGGGAAGGTATGTCTGTGTGTGCATATGTGTTGTCAGTGGATTTTGCAGAATAGTTGAGAATAAAAAGCAAAATTTTATTTTTGAGGCAGCTGTTCATTTATGAATTCTTAATGTATCATGAAATGTTGATGCAGGTTAGATTTCCTGTTGACAAAGCTTTACTTTCTGCAGATGGCACTTTTTTTAATTTCAGTTGAACTACAGCTGCTCATGTAAAAGCTGCTCTAATACATGTATTTATATTGACAATGCAACATTAAATTACTATCTATAGAAACGAGCAAGCTGTATGGAACATTTTAGCATCTCTTAGCTTATTGTCTTGGTTTGCAGTCCACAAATAGACTGTTCATTTTCAGTCTCACAGCTCACATCAACCTCATTTTACAGCTGCAGCAGGCAAATTTTGTCAGCAAACATACTCCTACCTGCTCAACACAGACTGAGAAATTGGCTGATGAGAATAGTAGCAGGGTTAGTAACATAGCAGCTAAACAGCCACATGTTTAGATTAAGATTTTTTTTGTCCCAGAGAGTGCTCCTGTGTTAAACAGCCAGTTCAAATATAACAGAAAACCCCCAGCATGCTCTCGGTTGCCTCTGACTTGATGCACCTCCTTCAGTCTTGGAGACTGCAGGCTCTTCCACTGCAAAGACTGCTGTTTGGTGTTAATTCATAGATATAACACTTATCACCAGTGATGATCCTGAACCTGAAGTTTGGTTCATCCTGGGCCTGTTGACAGAGATCTTTGCAGACTTGTTGCTTCTCCTTGGGAGTCAAGAAATTGCAGATGTGCACTTACTAGTGTTCACAACAACACATGTAACTGAGGAGCTGATAATGATAAAGAGATGTAACTCCAAGTACTGAAGAAAGACATGCTTGGACCTTCCACATTCACATGACTGTACGGCGCTCTATTAATGTGCAACGGGAACAGTTTTGAAAAATTTTGAACACACCTCACTCAAACGCAGAAACATGGATATAAAGACAGAACAATCCCCACAAATACATTGATATCAACACATAACATTGCCACTGAGGCAGTTTGTTCACTGCTGCTTTGACACAAAACCAAGTTTGACCCCAAAACTGAAGCAAAAATCAAAAGAATATTGAACTTACATAAGACAACACAGCTCCGAGAGAATATTAACATAATTTAATCATTGTTGGAGGCACAAATAAGGAACTGTTTGGGAACATATTCAACTTGTCAATTTTATAAGGTGATTAAATGCTGTGTTGTGTTTTGAGATTAATTTCATTGTGCCCAAGCGGCAAAAAAACCCCAAAAACAAATCAATTAATGCATATACCAGCCCAGTTCCCTTTCAGTTTATTCCAGAAAAACAAAATTCATGTTGATTGGTGCCACATCAGCTTCACAGAGGAGGTCTAGAGAAAATCTCATCAAAGAACTTGGTCAATGAGACATTTGAGATTTCTGAGGGTGCCCATTTTTTGTCAATAAGTTAAAGAGCAGCACTGCTGGCTGTTGTTGTTATTTGTTGGTTACAAAACTTCTATTGCATAAATTTTTTATTGTTACAATCTGCCGTCTCCGCTTTTTTGTGTCTAACTGACTGATGAATCTGAAATTTTCCCAAAGCTCCATGAGTTTAATGAGTTGGAGTCCTGGCCTTAAATTCAAAATGATCAGGAGAAATAAAACACATGACTTATTGTGCCGAAGGACAGATAAGCTCCTGCGAACTCATTAGCCTTTGTAAACTAGAAAAAGCTGTAGATCAATGTTACACCACAGCACTTAGACATTTATTTGCATGAAAACAATTCAGGTTATTACTTGAAGCACATGTGCATCTTGTCTGAGTAGCAGAGGATCATTGGGCCGTGAGGTATTTAGGCTCATTCCAGGTGTCGAGCCATATTCATGTTCTCACTGCCCAACACAGGAGCATTTAAACGTCAGAACAGTGTATGTGTTGTCAAGGCTGAGCCTGTGTGAGGTTGATGTTGACGGGTGGCTGAGAGCCTCCAAAGTGGCCCGTGTTAAGGTCTGCGTTGTGTGGCTGCCGCCAATTACAAGTCTCAGAGCCTGAAACAAAATGTCTGCTGTGTGAACTGGTCAGCGGGGATAAATGAGGCAGTGTGTGGAGCCGGGTTAGGATGCCTGCCTCTTATAATTAATGGGACAACTGACTCTGGCATGGAGTGTGGTGGCTCAGACTGATGGCCATATGATTTGTCAACATGTGTCCTTTCACCCCATAATTTCATACCCCTAAAAAAACACACACACTCTCACACACACACTCATTCACACACACACGCACACACTGCCTGCAAACCCAGCAGAGGACACTCACTTTTTCTCAACAGCTTTGCTTTGGAGCAGGTTTGTGATTTTAAACTTGACCATCTTGTTCTTGACACGAGCGTTAAGGAAAATTTCACTCCTAATATAGAAATCATTACTTACATCAATAGCAGTTAACTAAATGGGAAAAACATCAGCAAACACAATATCGATACAGTCACCTTGAGTTCAAGGTTAAAGAATATAGGACTTTTGCTTGAGGTTAGAATTGATTGTAATTATCTTTCACCCTGAGGCTCATTGTGGCTCATTTGTAACCCAATTTTCCTGCATTTGTTGTCTCTTATTAGACTGGCATGCTTTTTATCCAATAATAACTCTGCTGCACGCAGACACACTGACCGAAATACACTCAAGTCAGCTCAATATCCAATTTAACTTCCCAATCAACCTTTTGCACTTTCTCTTACTGACATTTACTTCACAACCTATGCTGGTGTTCGACTTAATTAGTGTGCTTGCGTGTCCCACATGTTGATGCACATGAGTAGATGTGCTGAACAAAAAGTAGATGTGCTGGCACAGTGAGGTTGACAATCAAAAAGTGATGCAAACTTAATTTTACTGTGCATTTAATTGCAAAAAAAGGCAATGTGTGCACATCTATATACATGTGTACATATTCCCTCCTAAAGTAAATGTAAATAAATGATCTCATAGTGCTGTTTTACAAGACGTTGACACTGAGCACACAAATTTACTTTTTCATTACTAAATGGACTCATTTGGTCATCGGAGTGGAAAGTTGAATCAGACCCTCCAAAGGTCTGAAATGAACTTCATTTTAAAGTGTCATCTGAACATGACTTAAGGCAAAAGTGGTATTAGTTTTTCAAATAGCTGAGAGTGAGGCAAGAGGCCTGCCATTGTAGACAGAGACAGGACATGATGAATTGTATAAATATGAGGAGAACAGTGCATATTTTCAAACAGTCTGGTGTTGTACAGGGGATGGCATTGTGCTGAACACATGAAGGTGATGGCGGAGGTAATTTTGTGGTAATATGAAATATCTGTACTTTCTCTCACCTGGCTGATGGCTGTGCGAAGTGTGAGGGGATTGTCAGCTTCAGGCTATGTTCACACCAATATGTTTTCATTTTAAAACATTTCCCATGCACTGGGTGTGCCGATTTTTGGTGTTTGCCTTCTGCCAATAGGCAGTAACAGCATGATAAAATGCAGAATTTTCCCAGCAAAACAACTGCCAGCTCAGACAACAAGGTCAGCAATGGCTGTAACTCATTATCCATGCTGGAAAAAAATGATGGATGCTGAACTATAAAATCAAAACCTGGTGTGTAAATATCTATGTGGGATTCTTGTTAAACTCTTGATTTATATAAATGTTAAGTTTTTCTGGGTTATCTCCTTCATCTGGGCTTAAACTTAAATGGCCCCACTTGAGCTGATTTGAATGTTTCTTTGTCTTGGTCAGGGATGCTTGTGCAGATCCTCTGATTGAAGAGGACATGCATTGTACCCCTGGAATCTCATTGGGATGGTCTTTGTTTCACATCTTTCCATCCCATCTCAGATATTTCTGCTGTATTAGCATCCTGATTATCAAGCTCCTGCGGGCCTGATCTCTTGGCATGGAGATGTAATGCTCCTTTATCCAGACTCCTGCAGGGCTGGAGGTCTGCCCATGATGGTGTGTACCTTGACTCCGACTGTGCTCTGCCAAACAAGGCAGCAGTCACACCAGACCTCCTTCCTGCTGACAGCCTCCAGCCCCAGGACCCCCCACCTTCACATACTCACCTCACTTACCCCTCCCACCAGGAAGAATCAGCGGTGGGTCCACAGCAGTGATAAAGATAGCCCAGCTGTTCAAACAGTTGGAGGGAACATGGCGGGGGTGGATGGAATGAAACATCAGCAGATTTACTTTATAGAAATCAAATTCTGTGCTCATCAGCAGACCACCAAATAATCAGAGCAAAAACCATATGTCAGAAATCTGACAGTCGAAATTAAAACAGGGACACTAAAACTCTGCAGTGATTTTACTTGATGAAATGCAATCAGTGTTTGCACCTTCTGTGGCTTTATACAGTCCTCAAAACAACATTAACACATGGATCTGCAAGACTCTGATAACATGTCATTAAATGAAACTTTCTAAAAATTGTCACTAGCTTAAATCTAGTTGGTTAATGGTTAATTTTTCGAGGCTGCAGAAAAAGGTTTGTCAAACTCTACAAAATTTGTCCTGATATGTTCATTCTGAATTGTATAAATATTGATCCAATCTTTTTTTTTTTTTTAGTTAAAGTTAAAAAATCACGGCTGCAGTGAAGTAGAGGAAACCAAAAAGAGGCTAAATTAAAGAGATGTCACATGATAAGGAGGTTATTCTGCTCTGTGCCAAGACCTACTTCATTAATATATATGATGAAAAAAAAATTTAACAAAATCCTCAGACCATAAACAAAATAGTTACATGAATTGAAAAATAAAAGTCTACTGTGTTTGATTTAGTGGTATCTAACGGTGAAGTTGCAGATTGCGTGCAACTAAATAACAACCTTAACTATCACCCCAAAACAGCTGCAAAACTTGCAAAAAAGGTAAATTTGTTTGGTTTGTATATTCTGAACGACTGTAGAAACATGGAGGTGCAAAATGGTGGACTCTATGGAAATAAAGGTTCATCGTAAGGGAATGAAAACACACTGATTCTTGATTTCAGGTGATTACACAGTAATCAAAACATACTTGTGATTATTATTTATTGGCTCAAGCAGAAGGGGAACATTGGTAAGTTTTGGTGCTGCTGTACTGACAGAACTTTATTGTCTGGGTTAATGAGGGGGTTGTTACATTTGAATTTCAAAGACTTCCAGTTAGCTTAAACTGCACAGCTATCAGATCAGTAAAGGGCTAAAAGGGTCATTGCTAAAAACAATGAACTGTTAATAGGTGACTCATTTTTAATAGACTATGGAAGTGAACTTATCTGATGGGAGATAACTGGGAAAAAAAAGCCTGAAGGGGAATGAGACAGTTTGAACTGAACACTGTCTGACCGTAACCTACTTCACATTTAACATACAAACCACAATTGGTGGAGATTATCAGATGTGATTGGTTGACTCCCCTCTAATTGTCAGGACAAACCAAATCAGCCTGGTTATCTGAAGTGTTTGCTCAGCATTGTAGAAAGCAGTAGGAGGACGGAGCGCCTTCACGGCACCTCAGGGACTCCGATGACTCAACCCAAATCCCCCACCCAACTTTTATCCTCCGCTAACCTCCCGCTGCTCGTCCTCTAAGTGTGTGCCCTCCTCTTCTCACCTCCTCTGTTTCTCCATTCTGACCTATTGTTTGGCGAGTGATGATGCATGGCATTCAGGCCCGGCTTCAGCTTTTTGTTTCCAGAGCCACAGGAGATACCTTGCTGATGACACAAAAACCTCAAAACAAATCCAACGGAAAAACTCTGATGTATAAGAGGGCAAAAAACCTAAATTTATGGGAAGATGGTTGATATCTTTCAAATGTTCAGCTTTAGGGCTTGAGTCACAAACTAAAAACACCATAAATGGCAGTTTCACTCTTTCTAATAAAACATATGGAAGCAGTAAGGAGGCAGCCAACAGGATGAAATAAAAGGATTCTTGAGGGTAACACATCCATCACATGATATTTCAGACCAATCCTACGGTCTCGCCAATAACTGCATGTGCTTTTTTCCAAAAGAGCTTTCCAAAATTTTGTTTTACAGCTAGTATATACATGAACGCTTTTAACCTGGCAGAACCCACCAAACAAAATCAATTTTTGCATGTTTACTTAGGCAAAATTACATAAATGAGGCACTGCATTGACCTTTAAGTTTGTGCAATTACAGCTCGTACCAGTAGTAGCTGCCTACAACTTTGATGCCAGATGATAGCCATATCCAGTGAGCTCAAATACCAGCCTAGCCCTTTGTTAACAAATGAGGGACCTGCGGCTGTTTCCCTCTCTGTGGCTGTCTCTGAAACTGAGGGTGTGTTTCATGATGTTAGGATTTTCTGGGTAATGTGACAAAGATGCTGTTCTCCCTCTGAGCCATGGCATCTGACACAGGAAACGGAGAGGGTGGGGGACAAAAATAAAGAGATGCAACTAGGCCAGAGTAGAGTCGTTATAGTGAACAAACCAATGGGCTGATCGATCTGTTTTATTGGCTGAACAGACAAAAAAATAAATGACTCAAAAGACAGCAGTGCTGACCCAAATGCACGTTGGCCTAACAGGAAGTAGCCTGCTCCACCAGATCCACACAAAGTAAAAATACACCATAATGGGTCATAGAGCTGTAGGGAACTGCTGAGCTGGCAGTGATTCTCTGTTAGTACGTCTCCATATCCCACATAGGCTTGTGATCTATTATTAATATATGTAAAATAGTGCACCTTTAATGTGTTTAGAAAAACATCAGACTTGAACATCTGCATTCAGTGCCGACTAGGCAAACTGCATCTGTTAAGAGAGATTGTATAGGCCTATACAACTGAAAGTTCTTTCACAGGTAATACATTTGCCTTCTGGTAGCAGTGTTTAATCAACTACTGCCTCCAAGGTAAAGAATTAACTTAACCGAGTCAAAATTGTCTAGTCTTGTGTTGAGTTATTTACTCTTTTATGAAAAGTAATAGACTGAATGGGTTGTTAAAACAGAGACTTCTGGTCTTAAGAACGAGACAGGTGAGGGGTGGCTATAGATACAGCTGTTAGATGTCTCCTCACCCTTTCACCCCCGCACCAGAGGGAGGTGTTGAGGTGAGAATGAAGCCCTCCCCCAGCTGGACTCACTCTGACCCAAACAGTCAGAGTCTTTGCTGCCTTTGTGGAAACAAGCTGACAGGAAAGGTAAACATCAAGGTGTGGAAAGAGCCTCTTCCTGCAGTGGTCTTATCAGTCCCACAGCCCGGCGTGGTGGTTCGAATGCAGCTTTAAATCAAAAACACAGGCTGTAAACTTAAACATCAGCCAACACTGAGGAGAAATGACGACGTGAGAGGTTATGAGATGAAGTGAGAGCACAGTGCTGCTCCTCCAGTGTGTGTGAGGGAGATTTCTGGTGCATAGTGCCCTCTAGAGGCAGAGATGTGAAGAGGAATAAGTTTGCTCTGTTTCTCTCTACATTGACTCAGAGCTTCAAAATCCCACAGAAGGCCACTGAATCAAATCTGCTGACTGTTTTCAAACAATAGGATTTGCTTAGAAGTGAAAAACAGCAGAGATTTGACATTTTCTCTAATATCTTTTTTGACTGACAGAATAACTATGAAACTTTTTCACATGTTATGTCTTCAGAGAAATCATTAGATACCAATTGGTTGAATCAATCCCTCTAACCACACTGGGTAAATTTAAATATATGGTGATGCAGCTGAGCTCAAGTTTTCCTGCACACTTAGAAATGTATTTTAATTAAATAGTACGCACTTAAAATGTTTAAAAAGTGAAGCCGTATGAGACTAAGTGATAAAGCCACTGAGCCTGAAGTGACTGTCCAAAGTGACTGGACTCAAATACAACCACAACTCATTTGTGACCTTCCATTTAGCACACCGCCCCCTGCTGGTGTAACATGACATGCCCACAAATTCTCCTCATCCATGCAGTGTCCTTGTCTCATATATTGCAGTAAAAAAAGATTTAAAAATGTCCAGTTGGATCATCTGAAAGGTCAAACTTCTAATCCAAAGACTGACCATAAAGCTTGATATTTATCTCAGGAATCTTGGGTGAAGTGAGGCGGTTTGATGTCCTCCAAAGAAAGAAGTGTGAGGTAGCTTAGCTCCTTTTGCAAAGAACACATCACATATCTTTGAACAATATACTCATTTCAGTGATTTGCTTAATATGCTCAGACTTGTCTCCATTCTGCTTGTTAGTATATCAGGTTTTTACTATTTCACAATCACACATGCTTGAAATGAGCACACCTGTGAGACAATGTCTCTGTCTTTGCCTAGAAAACATTATGTCTATTCCATCTCCCTGAGCACAATTACCAAAAATCTTCCATCTTATGTTTAGTGCACAGTTTCTCCTCATTCACTTACTTTGTTTTTATGATGCTGGCTAAAGACGAGCAGTTAAAGTTAAAGTTAAACATTATTCATTTAAGAAACCAAATGTCGAACTCTTGATTAATCGTTTTGATGCTGGTAAACATGGAGAGTGTGTCGTGTAACTGATGCTTACTTCCTACAGCAACATCCACAGAAACTCATATTATGATTAATGTAAAGTGTGATAAAAGTCAAGGCTCTTCATGCATTTTCAAAACAGTAGGAGTTTAAAGCAAATTTAATGACACGTGCGCACTATTTAAAACTGAAGTCATTACAAGAAAATTTAGAGTTGACTGTGTAACTGTCGCTGTCATCAACACTTACGACACTTATGACTGCTTATAGCAAATGGTTTTATAGTTAAATTTGGCAGAAAAAGCCTCTGCTGTTCAATAAATCTGAGCAGAAATGAGGATTCTGATTACATGACTAATCCCCCTTACTAAACACACACATCACTGTTAAGTCTTAGCTGTATTGACAGTGAATGCGGGTGCTCATGCAAACTGCACTGGCACTTGTTAGTGATAACACTGGATTATAATCTTCATTCTGCAGGAGCAACACAGACTGTGACTGACCAATCACTGGAAGGCACAGCTCGAGCGTGACAGTGCTCTGTTTGAACTAATGATTTGCTTCACCAAATTTATGAATGAAAATCGTCACATGGCAGCTGCACTTAAATGCATTGTTGTATAGCTGAATAAATAACTGGTTTGAATTCTATTTTGTGCGTTAAAACCAAGCAGCCATGATTAGATCCTTTGAGAAATACCTGGCTTAATACTTTGCACCCCAACACTCGACACAGAGTAAGGAGTGAAGGTAAGGCTCTTGTGGATTTTCCACATAACTCTAGTGTTTCATACAAGAATCAGTGTGCTTGCAGCTCCAAGGGAATCATAAGCAGCCGTACTGTAAAGTTATCAAGCTGCTAATGTATTGTTTGATACTGAAAACCAAAGAAACACAGCAGGTTTTTATTAAAATAAAGAATATAAGAACAATAGAAATTGTAACTGTTGATACATTAAAAAGTGACATTTTAGCAAATATTCAGTGATAAAATATGCGACTAATCTCTGTTCAGCTGTTATAATGTTATCATCAGATTTACCAGTGGCCTCATAAGAAACTGGGAAGAATTAGTTGAAAAAAAAAGTGGAGCATAAATGTTTATAAAGTGATATCAGTGTTTGGATTCTAATATTTTTTATTTTCTCTCATGGATCATGTTTAACCCAGGCGCTCCCTCCCACAGCTCTCAGCTTTACTCTGCTGGGAGACAGAAAACGTTTTTCTCTCGGCTTCTCCTGCGAGGCTCACCTCTCCCTCAACAGTGTGAGCTTGTCTGGAGTTTCTGTTTGGATTTGGGGAGCGCCATGCTTCCACAATCTGAGCTCTCATGTTTGTGTTTTTATCTACGGTCTGAGAGCTTATTGTTTACACTTTCAAACAGGGAGGATCGTGTGAATCATTCTCACAAACCACAGCACATGGTTTGGTCCAAATGAATGTATGAAGGCTATTCAGCAGAACACTTTTCTCCAGTCATCAGAGTAGGAGACTCTTGACCTCGGGGTTGTGGAGCACAGACAGACATACAAATGTATGTCAGCTCTGTCAATGTTACCTGAACCCAGGGCATCTGTGTTTGCTGAAGGGTATAGTTGTGCATCAATAAACTCAACAAAAATACAATGAAATGTTCATGTGAGCAGCACATGCAGTATTTTTCATTACAGTAGGCTTGTTAGGTCTGTATTTCCTCACTACTGATTTTCTTGTCCTAAAATGTTTAATCTGAGATTGAATTAACTGCAGTGACAAAATATGATTTTTATATCATTTGTTCAAGCCCGGCTAGCTCAGTCGGTAGAGCATGAGACTCTTAATCTCAGGGTCGTGGGTTCGAGCCCCACGTTGGGCGATGGTATTTTGGATCACTATGTCCACCCATCAATTCACATGTCCTTGGACATGTTTGAAGTTCCATGTACAGGCACAGACAGACCAAAGTATATGGCCTCAGTCACTATTGCCAAAGGTCTATTATACTATGAAAAGTGCCATCACATCTGGAGGACTTGATTGACACTGTTGCAAGGATTGTGGGAACCTCACACCACATCCTGTCTCAGTGTTAATGATGACAGGACTGTATATATACACCACTTGCCAGATGTTTTTGGATCTGACCATGACTTGTTGCCAGGTTGCTCTCCATTGGGCTTCCAGTTGAAATCATTTTTGAGTGGAGGTTTACTTATCACAAGAAAATAACATTTAAACATGTAGCTCTACAACCTGATGCTTCAGGAGGTAAATCTTAATTCATTAATATGTCATCTTCTAAGATGTAGCTCGTTTGTAGAATTGATTTATCTGAATTGCTCTTATATATTTATATAGACAATGTAAAGTATCCACACTTCAGTGACATCAAAAATAAATAAATACAGAGCAATGAAACAATAATCAGAGAAAAAACTATGGATGAAAGAGATAAGATGCACCAATTAATGAGAAAAAAAGCAGAGTCACCATTGTTGGAAGGAGACATTGACTGACTGACACCTTCCTGAGCAAAGAGACAGCCTGTCTTCATTCATTACAGTGAGAGACTCTCAATGTCAAAGTTGTGTCCCTGGACATTCTCAGGTCTGTCAGGGCATGAGATTTATTGCAACGTCTAAATTTGACTCACTTGTGCGCAAAACAAGGCTTGGCTAGCTCAGTTGGCAGAGCATTAGACTCTTAATCTTGGGGTTGTGGATCTGAGCTCCACTTTGAATTATGGTGTTTTGTATCACTACACCCACTCATCAAATCACAAGCCCCTGACTGTGTTACACTTCTGACAGACACACACATTTGACCATGTTATGTTATCTGAAAGCAAGATATCTATGGTTGTTGGTTGTTGTATTGTTGTTATATATATTGTTATATTGACCAGCATAAACAGAGAATAAAACAATAAATACTGTCTAGAAAGGTTTTGCAATCAGCTCTCTTCACATTTCTTTACTGGCTCCAAACTCTTAACCTTTACGGTGAAATAACCTGAAACAACCTTTTTTTTATTATATCTATAAACTTACGATGCGGCGTTTATAGAAAGGTAACCGAGAAACCCAACCCTCCATAATTCTGAGTTAGAGGGCTGGATTGAACTCTGAGCATTGAGTCAATGACAGTAAGTTGAATGTTAGAATCTGACCATTTAATATTTGCCTCAAACAGTCTTACTATTACACAGGTTGAGCAAACCACTCATCAAATGATTTACCTTTGGACATGTTTGACTCATAATGAATGACCATAGACAGACTCCATTCAATTTGTTATGTCATTGCCAACTGAATCCAGGATATCTCTGGTGATTGCTGGCTGCCATCATCTCAACTTAACTTAACTCTGGCTGACTAAAGATCTGACACCTTGCTGAGCCAAGAGACCACTTGTCTTCATTCATTAGAGTATAAAACTCTTGAATCCAGAGTCGTGGTGTTCAGACACAGACATACCAATGTCTGTCAGCTCTCCCACTGTAATCTGAACCCAGGACTTCTGTGGCTGTTGCAGAGTGCCGTTGTGTTATCAAGCATCGACAAAATCAACAAAAAGTTCACATGCAGCACATGCAGTATTTTATTGAAATAGACCTAATAACTTTCATATGTATTATGCTACTGCAGTCTTCCATATCATTAAATTTGTAATCTGAGAAAGAGGTAGAACAGTGAGGAACTCTGATCCACTTTTTCCTCAGGAAAGGCCCGGCTAGCTCAGTCGGTAGAGCATGAGACTCTTAATCTCAGGGTCGTGAGTTCGAGCCCCACGTTGGGCGCTGGTGTTTTGGATAACAATCACTCATCCAAATCTCAATTCTACTTCATATGACCCCAATTGAAGGAGCCTGAAAATGACCCTAGAATGCATGGTAACATGGTGACAAAAATCAAACACCACATATCACAAAACACCATTAATGTGTCTAGTGAAATAAGCAGTAGTATTTACGTTCAAGACATCGCATTAATTTCAGACAAGTCTGTTACTCAGATACAGGAGCATTATTAGTTATTTTGCCAGTTTGTCTGAACCAATGCAAACCATCTAGATTGTTTGTTATCAAAATAAGAGGCAACAGCTTATGTCAGCTTAATTCTGCTGCATGTCAGTTTTTGCTCTCGATCCAGGCTTACACAAACAGTAGACGTCAACATGATTGAAAATGACGCACACAGGGAATTGGGGATATGATTCAACGGCTGTTCGGGTGATTACCTTGCAAATCCTCCTGAAAAAGAATAATCATTGTTATCACTGACTTGAGGGAGTCACTAAAAGGGGAGACAACATCAGAGCAAAGACTAACTGGTAGAGAAGTAGGCCTACTCACAGACTTTTATTCAGCAGGTTGCATGCGGTTTTGTGTCATTTCCTGTACAAAAGGGCACCAACGACAGCATTGCCACCTACATGGGACATTTGTGGTTTTTTGCTGGGTGTCACTCTCTCACCTTGACTCTGGCTTTCAGCTTTAAGGAGAGACGATCAGGTTTAAATGGAGGACTGAACAATTGACACTTTCCTGAGCAAAGAGACCAATTATCCTCAGTCATTAGAACATTGGACTCATGATGTTGTTGTTGATTTTAAGCTCCATGTTGAGCAAGAGTATTTATGAACACTCATCAAATCAGTTTCCCTCAGAAAAGCCTGTTACACTGTAACTTGTGATAACCAGTTATAGTCTTACTCCTCTCTCTATGTATTTCTTTAGACACATTTAAACACACACACACATATATATATAGGAGGGGGGTCAACCAAGAAACCCACCACTATCCATTAGGCTTCAGAAAAGCCATAAATGTAATAGCAGTCCAAAATTTGGGCATATTTTTCAATAACCAGGCCCGGCTAGGTCCAAAAATTTGGGCATATATTTTACAATGAGACTAGCTCAGTCGGTAGAGCATGTGACTCTTAATCTCAGGGTCATGGGTTTGAGGTCCATGTTGCGAAGGGTGTTTTCTATGGTTTGTCCATTGATCAAACCTCACACCACATGAGTTTGATTGAGTGTCACTGGTGGTTTATACTTCAAAAAACAAAAGGACATCTGGGCCTAGCTATGTCTTCCCCATCAGAACAACCCGAGACCCCTGTGGTTATTATAGGCAAAGATCTGTTGAACATTTAATCAAAATAAACAGACATTCTATAGAGAGTTCTTGCACAAAGAACACCAACTAGTCCAATACAAGAAGCCTCTCAAAGTGGAATTACCTATGTCAGTTTCATATATTCTATAAGCTTCTGATCTGGGGTTTATAGAAAGAAATCCAACCTTCTGTTACTTTGAGTATTAGGTCAATGAGAGTAAATGCAGCATTGAAATCTGTCTGTTTTCACGTCTGACGTCCCTTTGGATGTGTTAGATTCATGGTTAGCGGACACAGACCAACCACATCTAATTTACTCTGTCAATGCCACCTGAGTCAAGGGTTTCTGTTGTTGTTACAGGGTACGGTGGTATTAATCAGCAAAATCATCATCAAACCCCTTTTCTGGGGACTTTAAACAGATGGATTATGAGATGAATCATCTTGATTAAAATTTCCTTCATTCCTTCAATCATCAAAAATGTATTTCAAGACTGAATCCAGGACATCTTGGGAAATTGTTTGGTGCCGTTCTCTTTACTTGAATCTGGCCTTTTAGTTTTAAGGAGAGCCAAATGGTCCAAGGCACAAGACCAAATGATTGACACTTTTTTGAGGAGAGAACTCCTCTGATTGAAGTCATTACTTCGTCATGTCAGGGTTGTGTTTCTGAGCCCAATATGGGCAGCACTGTTTATGACTACTCTGACCATTCATGGCAGCACTTTCCCTCAGAAAGGTTTTCAATCTCTAACTTGTAATAACCCTGAGTATCCTCCCTTCTTCTTACATATGAGCTGAGATTTGAGGAGGGTCAACCCAGAAACCAAACACCCCATGTTCTCAGGCCTCCTGGTCTAAGACTTATTGCAGGCAGGAAATTTGACCCACTTTCACCACTGTATAAGCCCGGCTAGCTCAGTCGGTAGAGCATGAGACTCTTAATCTCAGGGTCGTGGGTTCGAGCCCCACGTTGGGCGGT
>JAPZDY010000015.1:5155105-5179902 GCA_029783645.1 Ctenochaetus hawaiiensis | reverse complement strand
TACACATGTAACTGAAGTAATTATGTGCTGGGCTCTAATTGCTGTGAAAACACAGATGACCCACAGTCAACACTGTGCCTGAATGCCTCCTGTATAGAATCAGATTGTCCTCTAAAGCTGCTGCTCCTTTGCTAGCTCTGCAAAGACACTGTAAAATGGAAAAATAGAGTCAAGGCTTAATATCTTTAATTACATTAATCTTAAGATGAAAACGATAAGTTGGCCCCTATTAATTATCGTAGGAAGTAATATCCACCAAGTACCCACCGGGGCTGCTGGTCGATCAGGAGTGGAATAAGTGCTGGCATGTAGCTGCTGACTACTAAACTTTATGTGAAATAGAAGAAGAAGATTCTCCTTGAAGGGATCAATTAAATTTTATTATAACCAGACTTCATATATCAAATGCTAACAGATCTTGAATTAGTCTCCAAAATTGTCTTTTAAGTGATACTTAACTCTTCCCCGAGGCTTTAAACAGAAGTGTTGCTTCCAACAAATCTAACTGTAAGACTGTACTACCACAAGAGTTTACTTGACTTGGTCCCTTACCTGTGGTTTAATACACTGTTCAAAACACGGTGGTTGTGAACGCAACCTATCAGTCACACCTCTGTCAGCTGCTCTCTAGGTCACTGGTGTCAGGTGAAGGACATATTGGAGACAGCACATGATGAGGATCTGGGATTCCAAAGCAAAGAGGAAGTGTTGACATTGTAGTGACTCGATAGTGACTTTGCTTTGTTTGACTTCCTACGTACTTATAAGGTTGATCATAAACCCAAACTCGTCACGCTTGTCTGAAAGTTGCTACTTCCTCTCTCCTCAGCTGCTCCTTTGTGGTCAATCAGTTTGAGGTTTCATATTCAAACCCATCAACTTAAGCTGCTTATAAGTTCTGAGGCTCATTCGTGCATTGTCGTCACGTTCAATCAATCAAAACCAGTGTCTTTACTAAGTGCTGCTGCAGACAGCTTGTAATCTGATTAACGTGGATTAGACCCACTGTATAGAACTCAGTAAAAAAAAGGCATAATCTCCAGTTTTCCTCCAAAGGCAATACAAGGGATATACACAGGGGATCACTGTACATTTCTATGCACCAGGCTAGTTTCCGCAGTTAAGGTATAAATGTTTTACTAGTATTCAGGCAAATACCTTTACAAAGTGAAAGATCTGAATAGTAATAGTTGTAGTGATTTTAAGTACTATTAGTTATTTTTTGAAACTGAAATATTTAAAAGAATGAAGTATATACCAGCCTCTGCAAATTCTCATAGTAAATATGCAACTGAATAAAAATTAAAATCATTAATATTAATGTATGGTGGCCTCTGTGCATTAAAAAAAAATCTGTGGCTTTGTAAATTGTGCACAATCTCTAATTTGTCTATTAATACTGTAACTTTTGGTTGTGGACTAAGCAAACAGAAACATGTATAATTCTGGCTTTGTCTTGATCACATTAAGTGTCACTTATATCATGGTCTAAGGCTGAACTAAAGATTTAAGAACTGATTTCTCAAAGATACAGAAAATGTCAATATATTTAATGAATGGTTTCAAATTCTTAGTGCTACTTTAAAATGAGCACTTCTGTGATTATTCTAAGGGAATTTTCCTGTTAGAGACTTAGCACTTGTAATACACAACCAATGACCAGTTAATTAAGAGGGGAACTTCTAATAAACTGTTGGTCAATCCCATGAACAAGTGAGCACTCTCTGGCCTCCATACAGTCCTGCAGGCTCTCTATTTTCCATATTTCCTCATCTACAAATTTAATAGTTTTTTCCAAAAACTTTGCAAACACTTTCATTGGCACGGCAGTGAGTCATCTCACTAATGGCTTCCTGTTGTTCCAATTAAAGGAGAGCTCAGTATGTGTGAACCACTGCAACATCGCAACCTGATCCGGCGAGAGGGGCAGCAATGAAAGAGAGCGACATCATTTATTGATGTTGTTAGCTGATGTTCATGCAGCTCATGTTGCAGACACTTACGTGTCCATTTCCCTTGTAAGACTTTGATGTCCTTCATTAAAGCTTGTTGCTGTGAAATGTAGATGTCCATCCACATTACCAGGTGTTTTCTTACTATTAATCAGCAAAATTCTCCAAAGGACTTAAGCTTTGCTTTCTAAAATTCAAGCCCTTCATAATGCAAAATGTAATGCAGAAATTACGTGAGATTTCATTCCACTTAAAATACAGTAGTTTGGGAAATGATATGTTGAATACGAGGGCGGTAGGAAAATACTACTCATGACAAGTTAGTGGAATTGGTTTTGCATGTAAACCATCCTCCAGGAGCAATGGGCAGCCATCATAAGCACCAGGGGACCAACTCCAGCTCTTAGACGTCAATGGACTAAGTTAAGCACTGTAGCATAAACCAAGTTCTTCTATTTATTTTCACTGTGGATGGTCTGTTTAGGCTGCAGATGTGTAGACTGCCGAGAGTTCAAAAGAAATAGCAAACAATTTTTTTGGAGTTGAAGCAGAAACAACTGTAAAAGAGGCTGATGCAACATTGGGATGGTCAGTCAGCTGATTGGCTGATCAAACCGTGCAGAGCTGAACAACCCTCCTATCATTTGCGAATGGGCTGTCAATCCCAAACTGCTGCTCAAACCTGCTGTAAGCACAGTAAAGCCAAATTTGGTGTGAATAGGGGACAAGAGAATGGACTTCATGTAAATGTTAAAAATTGGTGGTAAAAACTGAAATAAAGCTAAGCAAGCAGAGGGAGAACATCCAATCCACAAGCCTCTGTCCAGGCAGGAATCGAACCCAGAACATTTTAGCTGTTAGCTGACAGTGCTAACACCAACTACCATAAATCATGTAACTATAAATGAGAATGTTGTCATGGAAGAACTCAAAAGGTTAAATCGTTTCTTTGAAAAGTTGAATTTTATGGAAGAAGTTTGGCTGCTGTTTGCTTTATTGGTGCAACATTTTCACAGACAAAATTTAAAAAAAACTGTCCAGAGCATTGGTGGAGGGGGTCAGTGACCTGAGATGGAGGTGTGTGTGCCTGCAGGTGATGGTGCAGAGAAAACAGTTTGGCTTGACCAGTAACTGCCTGAGGAAAATGTTGTCAAGGTGGGAGAGTTAACCACATAATGAGTTGACAGCTCATTGTACCAACAGCATTTGCAGCTTCAGGCTACAACTTCTTCAAAGTTTTTAAATAACTGACCATAAACAACATATTGTTCTGTTGACAAGTCACTGCATGCATTTAGCCATCTTTGTTTTACCTGCAGCTTCTTTGTGTGTATGTGTGTCTTCCTTTCACTAAAAGTGTTCAAAAGGTGTAAAAAAAATCATGTTTTCTCATTTAAAAACACTAGAGGCTGTGATGAAAAGACAGAGGGGATGAAAAGATTCATTTTTAAATTCAGCTGCAGCAGCATGGATGAGAAAAATCATATTATATTGTTTCAAAATAGAAAATAAACTACTCAAATGGGTCTTTCAGTGACCTCAAGGATTTGTATGGAAAAATTGTAAAGATTTAAGCAGCTGAGGTCGAGATATCCTGACTTTAGACCTCAGCATGGGTGAAGATACAAATGAAAAGATCCTCAGATTCCCATAATGCATCCTAAATGACATTAGGCTGCTACACTTCAGACTTCAGAGAATTCTCCCTAGAGCCATAAAAACATATTCTACTGTACTCACTTTTTTATATATATAAAATTTTAACCTTTTATTCACCCAGAAAGCCTCTTGATATAAAATCTTTTTTTCTAGGGAGACTTTCCAAAGAAAGCACATCATTTAAAGATTTTGTTATAACCAACTGATTTCACCGATTGAATAGTAAATCCATGTGACTCGCCTTGATGTGTGCAACTAGTAAGGGTGCCTCTATAACTTGTCTCTGTTCTGCTAGCTGTTGCAGTCACTGATGGCATTCGTTTCACAGCCACATTCAGTTAACCACGTCTGGCCCTGTCAGTCTTGTTAGTGCAGTGCAAACATGTGGAGACGTGTTGATTCTTCCACTGGCCATTCATTTCTGTGAAACCAAAGTGGATGCCTTCATCTCACTGTGCACCAAGAGCTAATTACACAGCTCTGAATGATTCCCGGCTGATTAGATAGGTGAAGCTAATGAGGTTAGACGGATTTAAAACGTACGGCTGCCTCATGTGCACTACAATGTGTCTGTCAATATGAGTGCTGGGCAGGTTTTTCTCCACATCAGTTAGCTTGTAAAGAATCAGCAGAGTGAAGTGTTGCTTTGGATGGTTTTCTCTGATGTTTTATTGTGCTTTTGTAAGTAGGGTGGGTTTGCTTTGCACACCAGCAGCCCTTGGTTACACTACTACACCATCTCTGTTGACAGTTTTCATGGCTTGGGGGTTGACTCAAGGTGAATACTTGAAGGGGCAGGCCTGCTATCTCAGGTAGAGTGCATATATGTCCTCTGGCCCGGATAATTAATACTGTGTGTGTAGCGGAGGTGTGTGTGTTTGCACATGTTTTTATCCAGGATACGGACCTCTGCTATGTGTTTCTCCCTCCTGGGTCACATTACTGCTGGCAGTTGCTCATGTAAACGACAGAGAGGACAAAGCTTTTGACCTCCTTTATAATCCCACAGCCGTCTGTATACTGTCAATATGAGCTGCAGCTGGCCATCTGATTCATCTTTATATTGTCAGTAATGATCCATGATATTTTCCTACAAACAGCTACTGAGGGTCAGTTTCATTTATTTCTAACCTTAAAGTCCTGAAGAACTTTAGAGAAAAGAGGCTGCCTAGATCTGACGAATCAATAATCAATCACTGAACAAAATGAATAAAAACACTGGTTGGAAAAAAAGCACAAGGGACTGAGTGCCGGTGGGAAGTTTTTCATCGCTGAATTTTAATTCCTCCTCTCCCGTTTTTTCTGTCTTACAGTTTAAACTCAGCGTTGAGGTGGGCCAGTGATGCCGCCCCCGGCCACGAGTCCCCCTGCCGTGCCCCCACCAGACGGCGGTTGGGGGTGGGCTGTGGTGTTAGGATCTTTCATCTCCATAGGCTTCTCGTACGCTTTCCCCAAGGCCATCACAGTCTTCTTCAAAGACATCCAGATCATCTTTGGAGCCTCCTACAGTCAGATTGCATGGATCTCCTCCATCATGCTTGCGGTCATGTATGCTGCAGGTGAGTCATCGGTTGATTTCCCACTTATCTCAGTTCAAGGTCACACTGAAAACTGAGCTCTCATAACTTTGTGTGGAAAGAAATTGAACTATGTTGTAATTATGTAGAAAAGGCTAAAGATGGGTAATGAATCTGTTGTTGTTATTTGGTTTCCCAATCAAAGAAGATTTTTTTTTTTCTTCTGTTCTTCTGTTCTGCTCTATACAAAAGGGACTTACAAAGTTGCATGTGAATATTTTATGTTATGTGTGAAGTTGACTGAAATCCATGGAGAGCCAGTTCTGCTCAGAGACATTCACTCAACTACAAAAGCTAGTTTCAAGACAGGAAGTAGAAGCTAGCCACAAGCAGTTAGCCGACCAGCTGTCACTCTTTCATGACCTACTTCATTTTGCGTGCGAAAATTACAACACATTACTTTTTGTTCATGTTATTTCACACCTGCTAAGTGAAGGGAAAGTATGTTTGTCCCACAGTATAGAAAAGAGATGTTTAGTTAGTTGCTAATTTTCTTTCTTTTGAAGCTCTAGCGGTTATGACAAATGATCATACCGCCAAAACTCAGAATGACAAATAGTCCTGTGGCCTGTGCTGCATATTCAAATAACAGTCATTAAGTCACACAGTCACATGCCTTGTGTAGCTCTAACTCATAACATCATTTCCCAGGCTGATTAACTTCCTGTTGGATTTCAAGTGATGACATAAGCAAATTTAAACAAATTACCTCTGAACACTGATGCAGAGGTCGATAATACTGAAGCTCGGTTAATTTCATTTTCTTTTTTTTGGGTCGTCATTTCTGACCAAATAAATACACAAGCAGAACAGAAACAAAGAATGTTTATGAACTGATTTCTTAGAAAAAAAATTTTTTTCATTTACTCTCAAACAGCAAATCAACTTCTTCAGATAAGTCACATACTTACGCTGATTAATAGTCATAATTAACATTGGCTATAATGTTGTTCTCATCAGTAGGGTAGAGGAACTTGAATCAGTTCCTCTCTTTTGACCTCGATCCTCCAACCAAAATGTTAACCTGCTTTTAGGGGAATCTCTTGAGGATTTCATGGTGTTACATATGTTACTCTTGCTACGGATTACCAGGGAAGTGATGGGTTGTTTTTCTTAGCAGAAGGCCAAAACACATAATAGGAGAAATGTGGAAACACACTGGATTTATCTCTCTCTCATTAGACTTGTGGTTTGTGGTTTAGATATTTTTTTCTGCCTCAAGTTACAGCGGGAAATAACAGGATATAGAGACTGGAGTAGATTGTGTCATCAGATCATGACCTGGTTTTTAAACCACCGAATGCGGCATCACATGCTGAGCCTCTTTCCATCCAGAAAACCAACATGTTCTGCCAAACTAAAGCAACAAATGAGATTCTTTCAATATCAACTATGGATGTATGAGCAAGGTGTTGATTTGGGAAAATACTTAAAAAGGAACCTGTAGAGCCAGCAAGAGAAAAGCATAAAATGTAGAAAAAATACAATTGTGCAAATTTAAAAGGCATTTAATATGTTATTTGTTATTGCTGCAAACCCACATTAATGCTCTTAAATCAAGGAGCTGAAACACAAATTAAAAGCAAGAAATTCAGGGTTTTTTGTTTTTAACAAAATTTCTACACAGTGATTTCAGCTGGTCTTGCATTGCTTTTGAATAAGGAGCCTCTGAAGGGTCTGAATGTGTTTTCATTAGGTCATTTTCTCCACCATATTGCTCTGCTCACCTGCTGTACTTCCCAGTTTTGGCCTCAGCCCTGCAGCCTTCTGCTTGGCAGTGCCACGGCTGCCATCTGTCCACGCTGTAATCCTCCTGTCACTCAATCTACTGTTGTTGTCACCATCTGTACCAGTCAACAGCAGGCCTGGAAAGCCCATTTCCTTTCTTCTATAGTGCTACTTTCACCAAGAACAGTAAAATAATTAAATAAATGCTTCATTCAAACCTTCTTATGGTTGTAAAAAAATCAAGATTGTGAAAGAGAGATGGTGCATAAGGACATGTAAAATACTGTGGCCCCTATTTTGAAAGAATTTAAATCAAGTTTTTGTTTTTGTGGGCCTGTAAAAAAAGGAATTACAGCACATATGCTGTTAACTTAATGAATTATTTAGTGAATGTGTTTTTATATGTACACTATCTGAAAGGGAGCTCACTTAATCAAACCTATAAATCTTCCCAGTCAATATTAGCTTATTGAAGATACACCAGTATCAAGGAAATATGTTGACTTAGTAAGTCAGTAGAAAAAATAAGTAGAGAGCAATGGTAGTAAAATAAAAAAGCAAACATATGGTTTGTGTGAGGACATTAGCAGACAGTGAGCCTCATGCAAGAATTATCTTTGTAAACAGATGACGCTCTTGAATGCCGCGTATGACTGATTCCATAAAACCTGGTGCAGTCGTCACTTTTCTTGTGTTTTTTGAAGGAGTTGTTGAGGCCTGACGTATATCCAGGATGCTGTGTGGCTTCTGTTGCCTCTTACAGTTTAACATCACCTGTATTGTAATCTGCATTTGTAGCTTCATTTCAACCTGTTAATGGCTGTATTTGAAGCCGCCTACAACTACCCATGAATGTAATATGCAGTATGCACTACATACTGTGTACTGCTTTAATAGTAGTATGCAATATGAAACTGTTTAATCAGTATTTTTTCAGTATGGTAGTCTAGACTTAACTTGTATCTAGTTTTCACAAACAAGTAGCATGGGTAATGGCAAACTGCAGCTAGGGTTCCTCGCATGTTACTTGCTCTTCCCCCTCGTATCGGCCAAAGGGTGAGGTTATATGGATTTAAATTAGTTTCCCAAAAATGAACATTGTTGCCCTAAAAGAATGACATTATCCATTTTTCAATCAAACTGGGTGCTTTTTTACAAATCTGCTGACTGCTATTTTCTTTCTCATTAATACTCACTTTGGTCATATTGTGAAAATTCCCCCCTTGGCAATATCTATATTTATATCAAATATGTAAAGGAATGACAGCAATATGGAATTTAAACATGCTCATTGTGGGCCCGGCTTTCCTCTGCGTGTATGAAAGAAATGGCTGCCACTAACTATAGCTCTTATTTTTTCTCTGATAAGTTAAGAGAAAGACTTGCGATGACTCAAATCCTTCACTCGGTTCGAGGAAATACAGGGAGTTATAAATGACTTGGATATGAATTCTTGTAAATGTTTATGGGTTTATATAAAAACGGTTCTACTGTTGTAATCATGTCTTTACCAAGATCGGAAAGCTTTCCTTTGAACATTTACTATTCTAGATGACCCTTGAGGCTATTTTTTTTTTTTTATAACAACCTCAAGTTGTTTTATGTTTCCCTATAAAAGAAGCCTATTCCTTGACACCATGACAGTTTGCTCATTGTGATGAATTGATAACGAGCATCACAGGAGCACTGAGAATCCTAACAAATTGAGTAACTTTTATTTCAATAGAACTTGCTGTCTTTCTCGTTTGAGCCAAATGTTTTCTTGTCAAAATGTGATACAGCGTTTGTTATTATGCAGCTAAGTCGAAGTGTTCGCTGTTGTAGTATTTTTGCTTTTGTGCTGTCTGTTTATTCTGTTCTGTTCACGCCATTCACATCTGTGTATGTGCAAAAAAAGAAAAAATACTGAAAATAGGTGAGGAAATATTTCCTTCAGCATTTCAAATTTGTCTTTTGGAACAAAATATTCTGTTTCAGAAACAGGAGAGTATGTGATCTTGCTGAGAGCAACACTTATGCCGAGTGTGTGAGAATGTGAGTGTGTGTGTCGGCCATTACAGTTTTTACCTTTATCGACTCCTGTTTTAACTTTACATCGCCCTGCATGTCACTCTCATGGCGTGATGTCGTCAATATGAGCAGTTACAAGCAATCGGCTTTTGTCACTCGTTCATTCATATTGATTTCACTCATCAGCCAGTCATTAAACAGCTGCTCGCCTGTTCAGCCTCTCACGTTGAAGAGGAAATCTCTTTTTGAATGTTGTAACACCTCTCTAATTTCCCACTGCTGGGTGTGTGTATGTGCTGTTTACACAGCTCGGTCATTACTGTAAAACAGCCTGATAATAATCAACAGCCCCAGGCCACAATGCCTACGTGAGGTGTCTGTGTGTGTGTTAGGGAACCTGTTGGTTTTTATTCGGGCGTCCATGTTGGAACAAGTAGAGCAGCCACACAGCGTGTCGACTATGTTTTTCTGCATTAGACAGCAAATTTCTGTTGTGTCTGTTTATGTTGAAAGTCATGTGGACATCACACAGCAATATTACACCTTTCAGTATTGCTTTAATGTCTTTATCAGACTGGTAATTTAGAACAAAGCACAGCAGTTAAATTAAACAGAAAGCAAACTTAAAATCTAGAAAAGTTTAAAAAGAGAAACCAAGGGAGCAGGAACAGGAAATACAATATTTAAGATGAAAATACAACTGAAATAAACCACGAATGGAGATGACAGGCAGGACTGCGATATGTAGACAGGAGGGGAGAACAAAACAGGCAGCCAGAGGCCAGAAACAGGATGCACTGACAGACTTACATGCATAAGGGAGAGAAAACAGGCAGGCCAGGTAAATATGAACAAATGAATCAATTTTTTCCCTAAGAGTTCTGTATCAGTTACTTTCAAGACTTATGTAAATGAATTTTATCATGAAATTAAACTGTATTAGTGTTCAAAGTGAAACATTCAGTAAATACTGATCAACCAAGTATCAACTTCCAAACGGAAAAGTCAATAATAACTTTAGTAAAATATCACACCTGTGCCTGTTTGAGCCTCACAGTTGTTGACAGCGGTGTCCTGTTCTTCAGCTTCATCAGATTTTATGTGTTTTGTTCAGTTCCAGAACCAAGAAACTGAAGGGATGAATTAAGAATTCAAGTGCGTCAAGTCATCAGAACTCTTATTTTAATTTATTTGCATCCTTGTAAGTCTTTGTAAGCTAAATCTAACACTAGCTCTCTTATATATTTATACAAATATAATAATAAATATTAATAAACTTAATAATGTGTTCACTCAGCCAGATATCAGTGTAGTTTGGTCACCTGCAGGCCTAAACCTGTTCCCACCTTCAACAAACGTTACTGGAAAAACAACTTTATCCTCTTTGACAGTTTGCTTAGTCAACTGCCTGACTGACCCGAAAAAAAACAAAGAATAGAAAAAATCTTAAAGTTGAGACTGTCAGACAGGAGTGATGACTCATCACTTATTTATGTTTGTTGGTTGTATTTACAAATAGACAAGAAAAACCAAACAGGCTTGGGCACATGTCAGCTCTGCGGCGTAATCCCTCCTCGCGTTACATCAGACAGCTGTGAAGCAGCACATCTCTCATCCTCTCTGCACAGCCAGCGTCGCACTGCGATGACGTGTCTAAGCTGCAGGCTGTGTGTTTGTGTTGGATCAGTGCCGCTAATCCACACGTACAGAGAGGGAGCGACTTGACCTTGAGCAGGCAGCATGCGAAGAGTGCACACCCGTGTTACATTCACTGTCAGTCATAAAGACAGGTAGACAGGATGCCAAATATACAGTAGAGCAAAGGGGCTTATCTGCTAAGTGGTTTACAAGGAGACATTAAAACTCTCTGTTTCACGGCAGCGTTGAGGGAATTTCATCTTACTATGATACAAAAAAACAATACAAATCTTAATGGTTGTCTTATAGACTTCCAGGGGCCTTTTTTTTTTTATCTTTCCACCCTCATTAAAAACCAGTCTGTCCTTTAAAAGCCATTATGCTCGACTAAAAAAAAAAAAAAAAAAAAAGCTGATAACGGACTTTTTCTCCTCACTCTGCATAAAAATTCCTTTACATGAACGGGAAATTTTCCACTTCAAAAGGCACCTTGAAGTCCTCTTATTTTAGTGTATTTGAAACTGATTGAGCGGTCAGCCCCGCAGTCTCTCTGTGTGCATGTTACAGTGGACTGGATAACCTACAGAGCATGCTGTGTACAGTTTGAGCAGGGACTATTTCTTAAGAGGAAAGTCATTCACATGAAAAATTTCATCAGCAGCTAAATTGTCTAGATTAAAGCAGATATTTTCCATTTAAACATTTAAAGCTTTTAGGGGTTCTGTTTTTTTACGTGTATTTATTTTTATATATCCTTTTTTTATAACCGTGAAGATCCCATTGAGATAAAAAAAAAAAAATCTTCGTACAAGAAGTCCTTGTCAAGACAAAAGCATAAGCAGTTCCACTGTCAGAACTTATACAACACTTGTAAGAAACACAATGGAGATAATAAAGAGGCGAGGCATACAGATAAAAGCAACAGTGACTAAAACACATTCCAATAAGGTCAAGGATTACGTGAAGCAATGACAAGTTTTCTTAAAGGTCACAGTATTTATAATTTGCTGTTTATTCCAAGTTCATGGTGCTTTATTTGCTTTTAAGTCTCTTTATTATTATTTCAGTTACATGCACAATATGTAATTTCTGTCACTAGAGGTCTCTCAATCAAAAGAAACAAAAGACGTAGTTTGATAAGGTAGTGCGGGATCATGGGATTTGTTTATTTAATTGTCAGCTGTCATAGTTTTGTCAGAACAAACTCTATCTGACTGACTGAGGCAGAAAGGCTCACAGACGAGATCGTGAATGAAAGTTTTATTCACTTGCATACATTTACTCAAGTTTGTTGACTTCCTTCCTTACTCTTTGACTGATGTGCCAAGAAAATTAAATGCACTACCACATTGTTGGAAACATTTGGAATAATGTAATTAGACAACTCAACAAAGTATGTAAGACCTGGTTGTATTTTAGACAGTCTAAATTGGAAAAGTCACATATTTAACATTTTACTTGGTTTAACAAACAGTCATCACTGTGTACGTGTTATTTAAAATAACTGCATTATAGAGTCTAAAAACACAGACACACGTGCACAATGAGAACAATGCAGCACTTATACATTAGGAGTCAGATCAAAACTGATCATACATTAAGATCAATACTGATACATTTATACTGTTATGCAGAGGGACCATCACTTTCCTTTGTACCTTATAACTTGAACATCTGTCTCTGCCTCCCCTTTCTGCATTTCCTGTGGAAACTTCTACCTTACAACTTTGCATGTCTGTTGCTGTGTAGTCTCTGCACTTCCTGTGGAAAGTATTGAAACCCATGTTTCCAGTACAGTCAAGCGAACTGTGAAAATAACAACTAAAGAATAATATGCAACACTGAATAAAATGTTGCCAAACTGACTTCACTGACATCATGAAAACATGACTCTATAACTGATTGTAATTATACAATTACACAGCTGTTTGATATTTAATTATACATATACATTTACACAAAAAATTATGTTTAAATACAAACAAATTTGAGCATGTTTCAGTGAAAGCATCGCTATCAGGAAGGAACACCATCTATCTACAGAGCTTTCACTCAGCTACACACACTCACACTCAGAGACTGTTCAGCACAACCATGGTCTAAACTGCTGGTCTTTGATCAGATCCATGGCCTTTACCAAGCCGCCCTCAGTGGTGATAACATGTCCACCCATAACTCATCCCACCAGTCTACAGTATCAATGTGGTAAACCTCCTGTCACTTTCCCACCCTTCTAATTAGGCCACCATGAGATCATTCAGATCATTAATGAGATCATTGGTTTGAAGTGTAGTGTTAGACGGCTCCAAACTTTACCTAAAAGCCCAATTTCAATCTGAAAATAAGTATTAGGTTAGGTTATCTCATAGATAAACTGGGTTTATGCTGGTTTACCCTCAATTATGTCCCTGTAAATATCTGTGTAATGGATCTGCAAGCAGACACAGAGTCACTTCAGAAAACCATATCTGTGTCCCCTCGCAGCAAAACAGCTTTTAAAACTTGTTTGCTTCCATTTCTGTCACATTTATCCTATTTGGAGTGTGATGGATAGCCAGCATCCTCACATCATGAGCTGCACCAGCCTCTTTGCTGCGGCTCACATTAAAGGATCGTGGAGAAAATTGTTAGACACATTTCTATATGTGTCATTCCCTTTTGGGATCTAGGTGGTTATATTTAGTTTTGGGTTTTGTCCACTGTGTAATGAAGTCCACACTGCGTCTGGCCAGAGGATGATAAGCTTTTTTCTAGGGAAGTAATGTGCAGGCTCAGGGGCTTCCTCATCTCGGCCGATTTGGGTCCCGTCGAGCCCCCGAGAATACTGATCACTGCTGCGGATGCAAATGAAGGGAACTTTCCTCATGGTCGGAAAAAGATTCATGCAGAGCAAATTAAGTCAGATGACTCCTCGCCCATTGTGGCTTTTTTAAATTGCACTGGGCCTGGCAGAAATATGATACATCATCTGGCTGGTAATGAGAGCATTATTTAAAAAAAAAAAAAAAAAAAAATCTTTCATTACTTTTCTCTGTCCCTGTTCGATTCACACCTCCTGTACTTAAGATTCAGCAAAGGGATGGAGGAAGGTGTCAATTATAAGATGCGCAGATTCCTAAAATGTGCTTTGAGTAGCTCCATTATTCATAGGATGTTCTGTACCAAGATATGTAAAAGCAGATAAAAGAAAGATGGCACACTGTGTAAAATGTAAATAAAACAGAATGCAGACACACTGTGTCTACTGACAGTACAGAGCCATGTAGCATCATCCTTGTTACGGTCATGTGGTGAACCCCTCCTTATCATGCTTGTGAGCCACTGAGCCTTTAAAGATGCTCCTCTCATACCCAATCATGATGCTTTCACCTGTAACCACTGAACCTCTTTACCTGTGAAGTTTCCCAAATGGAAGTGTTTTTAAAATTCCACATTTTTCTGCATTTTTTATTTTTGCTCCTTTCCTAGCTTATTTGGAACATTCTGCTGATATTAAATTCAGAATAAGTATATATTCACAAAAATCAATGGAGTTGATGAGGAAAAACACTGACTGTATTTTAAAACAATTAGCAACGTATTATACATGAATTTTAAAACTATTAGAAACTGGTCTGTCATTTGCTTTTATTTAGCTTGTGTATGATCTGTATTGTGACTTGCTTTGCACACTGTGCACATGAAAACACAAGCTAGAAAATAAATTATTAATTGATCCAACTGTACTTATTTTTTCCACCATAGTCTCTGTATGTTAAAAGTCTTTTTTCATTCTTTACACTGTCAGTTTCTTCTTTTAAACTGATTTGACAAGAGGTTTCAGAAGTGCTGTGTTTAAAAATTAAAACAGCCCAGTTGCTGCTATTAATAGAAGCAGGGCTCCCGCTGGTGTGCAGTGCTAACCAGATTATATTATTATGTGCTCACTTTCTGTGATCCAGACTACTGTAAACTTTTGACATGTGTAGGTTGATTTTATTTGTTTTCCTTTTGTTCCAGGTCCAATCAGCAGTATTTTGGTCAACACATACGGCTGCAGGCCCATTGTCATGATGGGGGGCTGCCTCTGTGCCACTGGCATGATCTTAGCTTCTCTCTGCACCAGCGTTGTGCAGCTTTATCTCTGCATAGGGGTTATCGGTGGTAAGTCCATCTAAATCCACTCAAGTCCATTTGGAGTTAATGTAATTAGCCCCTACTCCTAAGTGGTAGGTTAAAAATAAAACTGTTGTTGTAGAAAGGTGGTTGGCTGAATTTCTCCAGTCTAATTTTGGTTCTTGCTTGAATTTTATAATGTGTTTTTCAGCATAATTATTTATGGAAGCTTGCAAAATTGTTATCATAGTAAGAGACTGACAAATGGCTCGCTACCTCCACCAAAATAAAGGTGTTTGTTTCTTCATCAAAACTCACATTTCCTTCCAGTAGGCTTCATTGCATATTTAAGGGAAATTTCAGAAAATTACTGTATGGTAGTAAACACAGACACTATAATCCATTTCTTATTAAAATCCCCATGAAATGACACAGGTGTACTATATATTATATAAATTTATTTTATATATTTGATTCTTATTTAACTGAGTAATCAACCCATTGAGATCCATGATCTCTCTCACAAGGGTGACCTGGCCAAGAGGGCAGCAACACATGTCAAAAAATAATCAATAATAATCACTGACCTTATATAGAGGCAAAGCTGTAACTGTGTTATTTTCTGCACCAGGACTCTTAAAAAAGACATACTTTGTGAAGCTGATCATGATTTTAAATCACAGGAACTTAGTTAATTTAATTTTACTATTAATAAAAACGTTGTTTTTTTTGTGCAAAAAGCTTTTTGATAAAACTTACCATATAATTAGGAAAGGCTAAACTGAAAAAGAAAAAAAGGGATAATAATAATAATAATAATAATAATAATAATAATAATAATAATAATAATATATTTGATAATTTTTACCTTGGAGCCACAGTGCCAGCATGGCTAAAAACAGAATAACAACATGGCACTTTAGACCCAGTTACATCTTACAAAGTGAAATTTTTTACATTTTTCAACACTAATACATTAACCGTTGTAGTATGACTGCTACAAGTTTACTGTGCCTTTGTCATCTTTCCTTATAGGACTTGGGCTAGCCTTCAACCTGCAGCCAGCGTTAACTATGATAGGCAAATACTTCTATAAGAAGCGTCCCATTGCTAATGGGTTGGCGATGGCAGGCAGTCCCGTCTTCCTCAGCACACTAGCTCCTCTCAACCAGTACCTCTTCAATAACTTCGGCTGGAGGGGAAGCTTCCTCATCCTGGCCGGTCTGCTACTGAACTGCTGTGTGGCTGGTTCCCTCATGAGGCCTCTTGGACCACCACCCGGCAAGATCAAGAAGGACGAAGAGCTGGCTGCCATTACTACAACAACAAAAGAGAAACGTACTGCCTGGCAAATCATCAACAAGTACCTGGACCTGACACTCTTCAAGCACCGTGGCTTCCTCATTTACCTGGCAGGAAATGTTATCATGTTCCTTGGCTTCTTTGCACCTATTGTCTTCCTTGCGGCTTATGCTAAGGACATGGGTGTGGATGAGTACTCAGCTGCCTTCCTACTCTCAATTTTGGCTTTTGTTGACATGTTTGCCCGGCCCTCCATGGGACTGCTGGCCAACTCGCGCTGGATTCGCCCCAAGATCCAGTATTTCTTCAGTTTTGCTGTGCTGTACAATGGGGTGTGCCACATCCTCTGCCCACTGGTGGAAAACTACACCGGTCTGGTGGTGTATGCAATTTTCTTTGGCTTTGCCTTTGGTATGGTCAGCTCGGTGCTGTTCGAAACACTAATGGACCTGGTTGGAGCTCAGAGGTTCTCCAGTGCTGTGGGACTCACCACCATTGTGGAGTGTTGCCCAGTTCTCATTGGTCCACCTCTTGCAGGTATGATTTGTCTATGTAAAGGTGTACATCGTGCACTTACTCATATGGTTTGTACTGCCTGCACTTTGAAGTATTCAGAGCACTTCTTGCTATTAGAGTCAGTCAGTTAAATTCACATTATTAAGGTCCTCTCACACCTTAAGCTATATTGGTTTTAAAGCTTGGTAGTGACTAGTGACAGTTTTAGTACTGTGCAGATACTTTAACATTTTTAAACTGTATTCTGTCTTGCAGGGAAACTGGTTGATGTCACAAAAAGCTACAAGTCCATGTATTTTTGCTGTGGAGCGGTGGTGATTGTGGCTAGTATTTGGCTCTTTATTGGAAACTTCATTAACTACAGACTCCTGGAGCGTGAGCGTAAAAGTGCAGAGATGTATAAACGGACTGAGACAGAAGATCCAGACCACGTTCGGGAACAGAAGGAGGCAGATGGAGATGCTCAAGCCTCAGAGGAGCTGGCTGACAAATCTCAAAAAGATAAGGAACCTATGCAGCGGGAAACTAACATCTAGATCTGTCTGCTCTGCCAACAGCTTTCTCTCTCCTCCATGGCAACCTCTCAAACCCTTCCACTACGATCAAACTGAGCACCAAGCCAAGAGGTGCCTCTCAGTGTCCCACCAGGCTCTGTTTGTGGTTCTCTGCACTTCCCTAAAACTAACTGCCAAAGCAACATTGTGTTGTAGGAGGCTGTGAGGTGTTACGTCTGTTTGTCAAAGAACATCAGCTGTGACTTTAACAGAAATATTAATCAGAGAGAAAAGTATAAGATACTGTCTGCATGTGAAGGCGCTAAAAGTCAGAAAATGGAAAACAGTGTATTCCTAAGTGTATTTTCTTTTTTGCCACGTTCACCTCATATCGGATTCACTGTAAATACGATACTACAACTGGAGGGAAGGTACATTCAAGACACCTAGAGGCATTATGAATCCAAAATTCTGCTAAAACAGCAGCAAATCCACAGATGTTGCTTGGTAGTTATAAAATTTGATAAAAATCACCATCAGACAATCACCTCTGCTTAAAGCATTATGTAGTGCAGTTTATTTATGGCTGAAGTTTGTTTAACAAGTTAAAATGTTCCAAGCTGCAGCAACAAATGTCATTCCGTTCTTCCTAATGTGTCTTCCGATATGACGTGAATGTAGCATTAGCGTGTTGTCACTGTTTCAACAGCACCAGCAAACTGAATTCATGTTCAAAATGACATTAATCTTCACAACATAATGAATTCAATGGGGAAAGGTTTCTTAAACAAGAGGAAGCAGGAAAAGGATTTCTTAGTGGTTAAAAGTATCTGTGAGTAACAGGTCTTTGGTTTGATGCTAATGGCAGCCAGTGTCCGTTTTTGGTTAATTTCTTTAGCAGCACTAGTCTGTAGCTGTGCGTTCACACCACGAGTGACTTTCGTTGCATTTTTGACAGATTGTGTTTAGTAAGAGGAAGCCTTGCGAATTTCCAATTGTACTGTTAGATCAGACATGCTACTTTCCTAGGTGCTAATGTATTAGCATAGAAAACTAACGGATCAAGCAATTTCAGTTATTATATTTGGCCATAATGGTGAATATACGTTCTCTGGTCACCAACTTTTTCACATGCCTCCTTCAATAGTCTTTCACATTAAAGTTGAGGTGAACAGGGAAGATTTAAAAGGCTGGAATCAGTTCCTTCTAATAGTATGCTAATGTTTGTGAAATCATAACATAAGGGAACAAAAGAGGAGCTGAAATGGCAGCTGTTAAACTGACAAAATCCTAAAAAGCTTGGTTAATTTTCCTCAGTTGGTCAGTTCTATAGGAGGCAAAACCTCCTGATGACTTGTTGATTGTGTTGCTCGCAGTGTGAATGCAGCATTAGCAATCCCAGCACTGTAGAAATGGTTGATCCATCTGGTGGTATGTGTCAAGCAAGAATGCAAAAACCTAATTGCACTGTGTTTCATATGGCAATTGGGTGCCCTAAAATACCCACTTCCATAAATAAAGAACAGATGTGTTCACAGCTGGTGACGCTGGTGTGCGCGTATTATGCTGCCCGCCTGAGAACTGTAATGTTGTGTAGTAAAGCGTGCAGAAAATGTCCCACTTTAATACTTTGAAACAAGTCATAAAATGCTTCCTGTAAGTTGTCTATTGTTCCATATTGCACTCATATAGAGTATGTTGCACTGAAAGAGAAATGGCCATACTTCATCCAAAACATCTTTATAAAATGCTGCAATTCAATGAATTTAATTATAGTTGAATGTAATTTCCTCTGTGGGCCTTAATAAGGTATTAATGACCAAAAACCATCTACATAATAGTGGTTTTTCTACGCATAGAGCCCATGAGCAATATAATCTCTCATATTCTAATGCACATACAGGGAAATGTCAGTGTGTCTTGTGGTCAGTGTGCAAAGTCCATTTTATGATACATTGCCTTAAATGTAATGTAATATAATGAATACAGAGGAGTTGTGCAGTGAATACTTGATAGTACTGTATAATATGAAGCTGATAAACCTTTGTGTTAAATGTGACCCACTTTGTTGATGTGATTAACTTCAGATCTCACAAGAAATCAGTTTCAGTCTGCTCCATTTGTCTCCTAACACATCTATGTTAAAATGTTACGGCTATGAATTAATGTATTGTTGTTCTGTATAGTATCTCCATGAACTAATTCACTAACATCTATACCAGTATGTCAAAACCTCTAAAGGTAAAACTACTGATACTACTAATGTTTGAATGTTGATCCAGTCTGCAGTTGATATTGTGTGCAAATAAATGTGCTGGATGAACATATCATGTAACAATCTGTAAAAGTCCATGTTGTACGATATTCCATTCCACGTGTTGGTTTTTGTAGATGTCATCCTGCTGCGCTGTTGATCACGTTTCATTTCAAGCTTTGGTCTCGAATGGTGTCCTTTCTCAAACGTCCTAACAAAGCCAAACACATTTAAATAACAAATGTTATTTTTCAAAGCAATCATGAACAAAATGCATCGTTATTGTCTTTTTTTTAATGCTCTGTGAATAGTTGAATGTGTATTTGGAATCATGAAAATGGATGTCCAGCTGTGTTGCAGTGGCTCTCAAATATTTATTCTTCACCCGGGTCATTGCAACCAAACTTAAGCTATATTGACTGGTAGATCAATTGATTAATCAACTTTTAGGTAATTGATTAATTGATTTGGTCCTTTTTAAGCAAAAATGCAAAAACTTGCTGAGTCTGGCTTCCTAATTGCTTTGGTCATTATGATAATAGATGATTAGTCTTTTGGTTTGACAGGAGAGGCAGTTTGATGATTTCACTGTAGGCCCTGGAACATTTGGATGAGCATTTTTCACATTCTTTGATATTTAAATGATTAATCTATTAACTGTGCAAATAATTGCCAGATGAATCAATAATGAAAGTAATAATAAACCAAACACTATGTTGCTGTGAAACCCTCTCTGTCTGTAGTGTTGGCCTACATTGAAGTCTGAGGGTTTCACCGCAACATTCAACTCACATCTCATCTTGAGGTTAACTGTCCTATATGAGTTCATCTGTAAGCTTTTCAGAATCAGTGTCCCATCACACACTTAGTTCACCAGCATTTCATGCCAGTATTACACAGTACTTTTATATTGCAATGTCTGTACCTTATTTATAGCTTTAACTAATGATTAACATTAATACCTGATAATGTTAACATATCCTGGTGAGAGGGACTGCTTTCATTCCCTGAATTCAGATGCTCATTGTGCAATGATGACTCTCAGTGAGGGAAATAGACTGCTGTACAATCACTTTCTACCAAATAACACTGCCCCCTGCTGGTGTCAAACCACCTAGAACAAAAGGTAAAGAAAGCCATTCTTTCCTTTCAATGGGAGAACTTACTATTTTCATGAATTATTCTTCTAAATGACCACGCAGGGTTCCAGTTTTATGGATTATTTCTAATTTCAGTACTTTTTCTTGTTGTTTTGGTAGAGGTTTGGTTAGATGGGATGTTCTTTTCTGTATATTTATAGGTTATAATGTGCAAATAAGACACAAAATACAACCTTGTGATGGTTTGATGGACTCATGGGGAATATCATGAATTTTCTTTGAAAATTTGTTATAATTTTCAATATTTTTTTGAAAATGTTTAAGTTGTGCCCCTCAAGGCCTTTTAAAATAGTCAAATTAAAAATCTCAGAAAAGAACATTCACTTAAATCAAAGGAACTTCTGATTTAGAAGTCAACAAGATTTTTCCAATAGTATGGAAGCTAGTAATGACATACAGTAAATAGCATGCTAAAAATGGTATTCTCCTTACTGTACCACCAAACCATATTGTTATTTGTTCAAATTCAAACAATACTTATCTATGTTCTTGGGGTTTTTAAATGTTTTTTTAGGACATTGGCTGTAATGATTTAATTCAAACAGAGATGACTGATTGAATTTGATATGCATCAATAGCCTGTTTTGTGTTTCTTTCTTTTGTTTGTACATTATACTTAAAGCAGAAGTTTATTTTGAGGTTTGCTTAAGACCAAATTTTGCAGAAAAAGTTAAATTGAAAGGAACATTAAATACTTTCTCCCAGTTTATATTATTTCTGTAAGCGCACATAACTGTTGTTCACTTTAGGAAATGAGCTGGCTGAAAAATGTTTCCTTAAATGTGAGTGTTTTAGTTTAGTTTATTTATTTTTTTGTTTTTTTCCCTGATGTGTGTGTGTGTAACCAACAATATGCAGAATCTAAAGGCTTAAAAGTATATAAGAGATTAAAGCAAATATTGTTATTGTAGCAGTGGACTGAAATGCAATGGAATAAGTTAGATGCCTTGTCTGCTAGCTGAATTAATCTTAATTATGTGTTTTAAATTCCTGCTTCGTTCTTGCTCTGAATTATGTGCTTTGCACCCAAATGTACTTTGATGAAATTGATTTTTTTCTTTTGCATTTGAGTTAAGTTATTTTGAATTAAGAATTTTCACATTCAAAACTCCACTTTGGTAACCCTTGATTTTAAATAAGCAAATCTCTGCCCACCAAGCCAGTGGGATCATTTCTGCCTCAATCACATGTTTTATAATTTAACAAGATTACAATCATCAGAACTAAACCTCTCATCTTCCTGAACAAACATTTGGTTTTTCTTTTCTTATATTGATGTGGTGAGAAGATCAGCATGTGTTGGTTTTGATTGTATACAAGGTGGTTTGCTACTGGGAGGCTGACGGACTCTGGCTGTGAAGCTAACTGTGCCTTATTGTGCTATAATGACCATTAAAAATAGCTTTTTGTGAACACAGTAGAACGGTATCTTGTTGCTCAAACCTTTTGGTCATTTTTTTTCAATTTCTATGTAAGCTTATTGTTTTTATGTTTACACATTGTTGCAGTCTTTCACTTTTTTTTTTGCAAAAAATCAACTTATGTAGCTACTAATTAAAAAATTCACTCCAGTCTGTGCGAGAAACCATATTAACAGATATGAACAGATAAGCTATAACACCAGATGTAGTCTAAATATTGGGATATTATTTTGTCTTCATCAGTATCTGGTATATCAATACAAATATGTATATTGTGTTATTAGGGCTTTGTACACTTACGCTGTGGTCCAAAACTAGTATTACCATACTATTTATTAGAATAGAAGAAGATTTAGTGTATCCAGATACATAGTGTCAAATGCAGTATACCAAAAAATACCAGAATCTCCTACTGCGTCTGGTTGCACTTTGCAATATGCAGCCCAGCTTGCATTTCTGGCTATTCTGACCCATAATCCTCTGAGCAGTGAATGACAAGTCACATCAACTGAGCAATGTTCATACAACTGCCTCAGCTACATTCCAAAAAATATGCATTTCTTTTTCTAATTTTGTGCTACAGACTGCAATAAATGTCTGATTTCGAGGGTCAAAGGTGCAATCTCATGAAGAAGCAGTATGTTTTAGTTGTTTGCATACTACATGCAACATATATTCTTTATCAGGGCAGCTGCAGTATGAATTGAAGGTAAAGAGAAGAACGGGATTTGGAACACAGTCATAGTCAAAGAGGCAGATATTTCTGTTTCTGAACAGTTGTGTTCACGTTTGGAGCTCAGTACTATAGTTTGTCTCAGCAGTGATCTCAGTCCATTACGTCCTTCCAGTAGCAGACGTACTGTGTGCTTCCTCATCAGGGAAAATATACGGTATGGTATAGAGCCGTTCTTTCACACTTTGTCAGTCTTTTCACTACCTCTGCAGCCGTCACGTCAGGGAGAGGAAAAAGTACCACACGGGTATTAAAAAATGATTTATGTTTTTGTAAATTCTAATGGAATGTTGTCACCTATCACAGCCACAAAATAAAGAATATATCCAAATAAGCCATTTGACTGTTTGTGAGTTTATGGTTTGACTGAAATTGGAGCCAAGCTGTCAATTTTGAGCTGCTATTCAGCCCATGCAATACGGTGTTGAGCTAGAGCATCATTATTTAGATGCAAAAATATGTTTTCCTCTTAGCTTTCCATTTATTAGAAAATAGTCATCTTATTTCATCTTTATGTTATTTATACATTAAAAAGGGGGCTAAATATTTGAAACATTTTAAGACCATGTCAATCAATAAATAATAAAATACCTTGTACGTATGAATCTGATAAATTCTAAGATTTTTATGATATCCGGGTGACAGGAGACAAACAAAATGCTCACTTAAAGCAGAACTTCCACACAGTGGAGGTAGCAGAATAATCCTTCAGCAAGTCTGCCGATGAATAATAATATCTGTGTGTGTGTATTTCCATTAACAGTCAGCACACAGGATCATCTAAATTGGCCCAGCAGCTCTCTATACACTCAAGGTGCAGCTGCTCCTGCCCTCCTCCTGCATCCAACCTGCTAAAAATCACGCACCAGCCTGTCATTAATTCTGACTGGTAACCAATCCCAGCCCATATTTTAAAAATGCAAAAACCAGACCCCACCACCACCACCATCACTCTGAAACCCCCTCCTCTTTCTCTCATTAGTATGCCATGCTTTGGCAAAGGCAGCATGTGCCGATGATGGCTGCAGACCCTCAGGCAGAGTTTCAGGCTAGATTTTAATGGGGCGGTGAGGGTCAACAGGAGAGGAGAGAACAATAAGCCTCTCCAGTTTCCTGTGATAGGCGTTTCAGCAGGACCGGGCACCCCAGAGAGGGACCTGTTGGGGTTTGAATGCAAGAGACTCTGACCTTCAAAACAGTGTCAAACTCTATTCCCTGCAAAGCTGCAGAGTTTCAGGTCGGCTGCCTTTGATTCCTGCCGGTTGGCAATTAGCTGTCACATTGGCATACACAGGTCAACCGCACTTCACTAACAATGTTGTGATAATAGGTTAAATACTGAAGGGATGCAGGCGTCCCGGTGGACATGTTACCGTTCTTTTGATGTGGCATGGAGCCGGTAATTGCCTTAACATCAACCTGCTCTAACGGCTCTTATTTCTCTGATTTCCTTTGTTGGCTTTTACACAGTTTGCATAAACATGAAATTAGGGTTGGTTCACTTCTTTTTATAGTAAACACACAGCAGCACAAGATATTTCCCTGGTCTACTTACTGTAAAAGTGTATCTGTAAAGGAAAAAAGTGTTGCTTTTAATGTCTTTCATGGTTCATGCATAGATAAATATAAATATGTACGCATGAGTGCTCTCAGGCAAACACTCATTTACTGTGCACACTTAGGCACTGTCAATACATCTGTGGACCCTTTTCTAGGAACTTAACATAAAAAAATGTGTTTTTGCTCATTCTGAAGAATTTTGTCTGTTCAAATAAATAAATAAATGTAGCATTAATCCAGACAGAGTTAAGTTGTTGTTTTTTTTACCTTGATTGGCATCAGCTATTTTATTCATGCACAGCCATGTGGCTGTCACCTGACAGGAAACATCCAATCACCATTCCGCCATTCATACAGGTGTAACAAACAACACCTCAACCACAACCGCCTCCTTTAGAGCCATGTTTTTGGTATCGTTGTTGAAGTTCTGATATAATGTCAAAGGCTTGTTTAACCCAAGTCTTCAGTTTGCTTCAAACAAGGTAAATAATGAATTGTTTACCAGCATCTTTGCATCTTTGTAATTGGTGATAATTTTTGTAAAAATCTAACAATTGTCAATTCACACCATAACTGGAGGTTTGGAGAACAGAAAGACAGCAGAGTCTGAACTTTTTTCAAGCTCTTGTTTTTAATTCTCCATACAGCCACCTGGGTTACTTTTTCTGTGCACAAGTCCATGCACAAAGAGGGACTGC
>JAPZDY010000015.1:5131332-5155005 GCA_029783645.1 Ctenochaetus hawaiiensis | reverse complement strand
GTTTGCTTCAAACAAGGTAAATAATGAATTGTTTACCAGCATCTTTGCGTCTTTGTAATTGGTGATAATTTTTGTAAAAATCTAACAATTGTCAATTCACACCATAACTGGAGTTTTGGAGAACAGAAAGACAGCAGAATCTGAACTTTTTTCAAGCTCTTGTTTTTAATTCTCCATACAGCCACTTGGGTTACTTTTTCTGTGCACAAGTCCATGCACAAAGAGGGACTGCTTTGAGTGTGTGTTGGAGTCCTAATTTATACAATAAATTGAGGTTCCCCATCTTTATAAGGGAGCCTTGTTGTAAACAAGATCATTCATGCCAAGGTTGACTGGCTGGCTTGCATCATAAACTTTAAGAGGCCTAAAGACACAACGTCCTGCCAGCAGTTGGTTACACAAACTCAACTCTCTCATGTCCATGGCCAATAAGATGAAGTATCTCAATGGTGAGGCAGAGACGATCCACAATAAAACAATAACATCTGACAATAATTTTGGTCTTTTGGTCCATATTTGTCTTTGCTTATCCAACCTTGAAGAGTGTCCTTAACATTTTTGTCTTTAAACACAGTCAGGCAACAATTTGGATGAAAAACTAGTTGTGTTCCCAACATTTCCCTGTTCTTTAGATCTGGCTGAAAAATGAAGGTTTGTTACGACGTCTCAGTCACAGCTAATCATCTTTGAACAGCCTTGAGAATGCATATAGTTATGTTGCATTTCTGATCTTGAAATACATACAAATGCTTTGTTGTTGTCGTTGTTATTCTAAATGTCCCAGCTGTCTTTCTTGTCAAAAACTGAATGAAAATGTTGGTGTCACTCTCATGTCTGCCTTTTAAATACAAGGCAACAATTGGCAGTCATTGAAAACAGTTAGACAGACTCTGTCTTAAAATTTCTTTGCTGGGTGCACTGACTTACTCTTTACAAGAAAATGTCCTTAAAACAATCTTGACGATTCCTGGAAGGCAAACATATGACTTGTGTAACAAAACTAGAACCAGTGAATGCTTTCTGCAGCTCTTTCAGCTTGTTTCCTTGCATGAGCAATCAGTGAGGAGCATCTTTTATCCATAACTGCCCTCTATCCAACATGTGCAAAGCCAATTTTGTCTGCCTCTAGTATAACAGGATACATACTGAAAGCAGAACAGAGAAAAAATATCTGATTTGGAGGAGAAATGCTCTGCAAGCATCGCTGTTAAAACTATGCTGTTGCGCTGCATGCAGCCACTGTGTGACTGAAACCAATAAACGGCAGCCCCAAGGCATTCTGACCCAAACCGGACCTCAAACCGTCATGCCCAAAAGCTACAAGCTGCTCTGGTGTCTCAACAAGACACACATTAACCTTTCCTCCGTTATTTTTCTGTGGAGATCTCCCACTTTGAAGTGCTTCCATTTAACCTTCATTTAACTTTTGTGTCATGCTCTCCCAGGCGCCCCACTTTGACAGCAGAAGCCTTTAGAAGTCAGAAAAGGCCCGCGGCTATAGATGGCATATCATCACATCTGTCTGCTCCAGCGCCAGGTTGTGCAGTGACGAACTGGCTGCTCGTTCTGCTGCGAGTGTTCAACCGTTTACTGACTGGATCTCACTGTGGCTCAGTGTCAGGAAGACACTTTGAAAGACATTATCCTGATCGTATGGAGAGACACTACAAGTGAAAATATTATTTCTTCACAAAAGGGTCATTTTTGAGATTTTGGGCAGTTTTGCTTCCATAACTTGTCATTTCAGATCAGTGAAAAGGTGTTTATCTCACTTTATATTCTTATTTTATGCTAATACTATGCATTTATTCAAACTATCCCATATTTAATATATAATGCTTCATTTGCACATCAAAAGAAAATCTCCAATGACAAAAAATTAAGTGTCCTAATGCAAAGGTTTCCATTCTGTTCCATGTCAGGGTCCCCACAATGACATTTTCTAAAAGCCCCATGTCTTAGATATGACCGACATTCAGGATTAGGTGAATTTAATCGAAATCTGATGTCAGTTGTGGGGTTTTCAGTTATGTTTTTAGAATAATGTCAATCAAACTACATGCACAAACACAAATACACACTCTCACACATTCACACTGAATCATAGTGAAACAGATTAACCTGTTTCTAGATATTAAACTCTTAATAAATGATTCCTACAGACATTTTTTTTGTTTTAACTTTGATTGTTGCCTATTTAGACGATTGTTTCATATTATTGACGCTAAACAAGCCTCAGCTCTGCACAAACCATCACATTCTCACCTTCAACTCGTCACATTCACTTGGCCAGGACACCACTGGCATCACTTTTACAAAGCAGTGACACTCCTTTATTGTCTGTTTGCGACGCTAAAAGCTTTCCTGCCACTAAGCCTTTCTAATGTGATTAATTTTGTCGAACAGTCACAGTCTGGTTACCACAAAGCTACACCTATTTGGGAGCTTTAGGAAACTATCACTGATATTGACTGTTATTAACTGTCACTGGGACTTGAAGCTGTGCTGACTCGACAGTCCTGTTTGACCATCCTGACCTCCAACCGTCTCAGGACCGTCTCACTGTACTTTGTAAGGTGGAGCTGTTGCTATAAGTGATGGATGGCTAAGGATGGGTTTATATTGAAGCTAATTAAAGAGACATTTATTGCTTCTAATATGTTTTTTCTGCTTTTTTACAGGCTGTAACTTCTAATTTTACAGCAACTACAGGTCACAGAGAAATCTGTGACGCCACTTTGAGTCACAACTTCAGAGATGGCCTTACAGTTTCTATGCACACTGACTCTCCAGTAATTTTAACAAGATAATTCCAGCTTTCAGGCTTTGAAAGCATTTGGCCTTCCTTTGCTTCTCCAAGTTATTAAAACTTTCTTTTGGTGATTTTTTCTCCACACTCTGGTTGCTGAGCTCCCATATCTGTTTTTGTGTGAAGCACAGAAAAAGGTTTGCTTTTATATGTGTGTACTTTTTGCACAAATGTGTAAAAATATTATGAAAATAGTACATAAGCAGGTGTTGCATGCAATGAATTAAACTAAACCTGCACAAGGACTTAAATTTAACTTGCACTTTCAGTTTGTCACTTTATTTCTGCCTCAGCATGTATGGATGTATGCAGAAGGGTCAGTGAATGCTAAATTCTGCTTTTAATTCAACATAGTCTCTATTATTTTTTAATATTTCAAATTTTAATGACATCAGAAACATCAAGGAGAACAAAGAATTTCATTTCTCCGTATTTTAAATAAAGCCTTTAAATCCTTTGAATCTTTGCCATAAATATGAATGAAATCTGACTTTATATACCTGATCTTTCCTCATCACATACTGTATGTTGATCTAAACACGTACCTGATTGCTATGATGTTTGGATGACTGGTAATTCATTCGGTTTATCAGTATGAGTCACCACAGATGACAAACCCTGTTTTTGCATAATCTAGCTGCAGAAAATCAGCAGAGATTTTGACAGTGACTCCAGATTTTCCGTCTAATTGCAGTTTTTATAGCTCTGTAATAGACTTATTAACCAAACAAGTCTTCAAACGGAGCGCTTTGATTTGGGTTACACAAGCGTGACTTTTGTGTGTAGCATCATCCGGCACTGGAGGGAATAATGAGTCCAGAAGGGGGAATAAATCTTTTTTTTTTCTTTTTTTTTTTTGAGCATTGGAGGGTTGTGACAGGGTTTCTCTGGCTTGAGCAGAGATGAAGTCAGACAGTGAAGATCTGCTCGGCTGCTTTGATCTGGCTTGCCTTCCCACTTAACTTCTGATGACACTGCACTTAGAAAGGGCAGCATCAACGTGAAGCTTTCCCTCTGACTTTCACCTGAGACGCTCTTACTATTGAGCCCATATGGGAAGTGTTTCAGCAGCTTAAGAGGCAGGTAAAAGGGAAAATGTTTTACCGATCAAAATATTTGAGCCAACTTATCCTGTGGAAGAGCAGCCCCAGCTCAATATCTGTTAGCCATGTCTGATTCTGTGCAGTCAGTGTGTGTCTTAAGTTCCTTTTGCATGACTATATGCCACATTTGCAGGCACAAAGCTGCAGCCTGCACATAGAGGGCACTCTTAGCCTGGTTTTTCTCTGCAGTCCCACCATGAAATACCACTGGGAAGTTATTTATAGAGGCTGGCTTCAAAGGAGGAGAGAGAGCAAGTTTTACTGAAGTGATTTAGCTTTTGTGTGAGACAAAAAAGGACAGCTTGGCATCTTTTGTGTTTAACTTTAATCTCTATCATTTAGGCAAAGAAAATTATAGTAAACTCAGGGCTGAGATGTCTTTGTTGCAGCAGCAGCAGTGGTTTTCAAGGCGTCATTCCACCCTGAAGGAGGCTTCTCGTTTGATTTTGGACAGTTCGGTTTATATGGATAGACTCCAAAAATGTGCTGTTATCACACGCAGATTTTCTCTGGCTTCATTGACAGTGAGTAGGAGGCCAAATTTGTGGACTCCTGTCAGCGCTGAGGGGGAATTTTCTAGTTTATGGGCAGGTTTTGTGCTGCTCAACTGTCAGCCTGACTATGAAGTAAGCCTGGGGTGTAAAAGCTGAAAAACAAGCAAATAAACTCTTTCAAATCAATCATCGTCAGCCTTGGTGTCACTGGAGCAGGTTTTCCAATTATTCATCAAGCTGAATGGGTTTGTCTTTGCAGAAAAGAGGCGGTCGTTTAGAATGTCATTATGAAATTTTACATCTGTAAACAATCTCTGCATTTAATTTACTATCAGCTTTGACTGAAACATCGAATATTTTGTCTCCAGAAAAATTGCCTTTTCTTCGAAATGTGTCCTTGAATGGCCCTCGGTTTGTGTTTGTGTGTATTTTTCTGCTTCACAAGGAAATTACGAACTTTAATAACTAGACTGTACATCAGAGTGCAACATGCTTCTCTTAGAGTTATTTGGGTTTTTTTGTGTCCTGAGAAATGAAGGTTACAACTGAATTTGATCTCTGGTAATTACATAGAAACAAGCAAAGGTTCTTTCATTTCTTTGTTGTCAGATGAAATGTTTTTCTTGTTTTTCTTTTTGGGAACAAAAAAAAAAAAACCTGTTTTGTACCCAACTTAAATCAATTTAGCCAGTGGTGAGAGGCAGCTAATCACATTTAGTGTAGAGTGCAGTTTTGACGTACTTATACTTTACTTCAGTGTTTTTCATTTTATAGAAGTTTATAGAAGGCAAACATCCTATGTTATAATAGACACCATAAATGGCTAGAGTTACTTTGGTTATATGGATTCTGCATACAAAATATTATTAAATCAAACACTGATTGTTAAAAGTATATTAATGGCTTTGATAATTTTACTGCATTTAAATATGTAGTTATAGATTTTTTTGGCCACTTGGGGGCAGTGAACTGTAAACACAACTTTGATTTCTAATCATATTATTCATTCAGAGTCATGTTTCTGGCTTTCTTGTCACTGTTTGGGTTTTCAAGCTTGGATGTTTCCTGTTTTATTTTGGTAGGTTCTTTCTGGCCATGCTTTTGTTGTTAGTTCCTGTCTTTGTTGCTTTTCTCGCCTTTTTTTTTGTGGCATCTGTGTTTGATTGTTTAATTAGTTCAGGTGTTTTCTCTCCTTCAGTTGTTTGAACTCCCTCTTCCTGCATGTTTGCCTACCATGTGATCTACTTGCCTGTCTGTAAGTCTTGTTGTAGGATTAATATAATTTAAAACTACTTTATCAGCCTGCCTCTGTTGGGTCCATCCTTCCTGCGACTTATTGGCACACACCCGACGAAGGCACGTTAAAAATTCACTCTTGTTTTGGCTCTGTTTTTTTTTTTTTTTGCTTTGGCTGGAAATTACAGTGATATGAGCTGTGAGTGTAATTCATAACCTTTTTATCAGGTGTAGGATTCTGTGGTGGATCAAAATCACCAAGTAGCAATTGGTATCTAACTCGTAACTAGCAGTAGCTGACTCAGCATTGGTGACTGTGCTAATGCAAACTGTCACACCGTGCAGTCGAGTTCACTCTGTGCTGAATGTTTTTGTTTTTTGGCTTTTGGCATTGGCATTTAAATGTGCGACATAACAAATTTTGCTTGTTCAGGTAAATGTAAATATAAGATTACAGAGAAGAGCACAGGCGTTTCCCCCTTCAGTCGAGAAATGTAAAAACTGATGACAAAATTAGTATACAAATTAATGTAGCCATGGTCTGGCATTTTACGAACACTAACTAACTAACACTACTTCACTGCCTTTAACTTGTCATCTTGCATCTAAATACACAGAAAAGAAAGCAGCATGTTTAAAATACTCTCTTTCTATGAAAAGAAGGGAGCAGGGAGATGGGACAACTCTGACAATATTATAAAACAATCATAATGTTGAAGGAGACAGTAAAGTGGGACAGGCAGACGTTGGCGGGTCACACAGTGAGAAATGTAGAGAGCAAACAGCATAACAAATAAGAGCAGAAACAACAAGGACACCACAGACACTCCATTAAGCATAAAGCCTCAGTATCTGCTGACAGCAGAGCATCAGAAAACACAACAATTTCTGCAGATTTGGCAGTGAAAATTCATTCATTACCAACTCTGCAACAGGGATATAATACTGGGTATTTATCTTTAGCCTGGCAAGGTAATTAATTCTAATTTCTCATCTTAAAGACAACAAGGCGAGAGGAGAGAGACTAATTGTGTTGGAGGTGATATACAATAAAAACAAAAATAAAATAAAGCAAAACAAGAATCCTCAGAGTCCCTATAGTCTAGTTTGAGTTACTCAAGTATTTTCAGCACTTTTAAATAAAACCCCATCCCTGAAATTAATTCTAGATCATTGTGCAATACAGAAATAACTGGGAGATAGGTCATAGTTAAAAAACAACCCCCCACACCCCCCCCACCCCCACCCCACCCCACCCACCTCACACACAGAAGAGTGGGCAGGTATCAACCCACAACAAAAACAATGGATGGCACAGACTTGCCCTCATTTCACAGGCGGGTGTCATTAACAATGTCTTTTTACCTGGCGGTGCTGAAATTATGTGCTTGGATGCCAAAGTTGGGGGAAGGGGAAGTAGGGCACCAGTTCGGTATTTAATTACAATCAAGCCGCTGACATCCAAACTGATACGCTGCAAGTCGCAGCAGTTTTCCTGACGTGCCTCACACTCGCCTCTATCTGTTTCTCGCCAGCAGCCCTGCAGAGGCACCTTGAGATGTCTGTGTCTGCTATATTATATTACTCAGTCAGACTGTGTCCTATGCATGTGAGTAAACGTAATTATCCAAGATATTAATTGGGTGTAGATGTACAAATATTGAAGACTGAGGCATGCACAGGTCTGAGCTGAATTCTGATCTGTCCATCATGTAATTATACTCGTCCACCCTGCAGGAGAGGCACTGCGGGAAGTTCGAATGTGCAGGAAGAGTTCACTTCAGGCTCAAGTGCCAGCACGTCTCCAGCCCTTTCCATATCACTCCTTCCCACCTCTCAGCTTGCTAAAAACCCAGCCGGCTTCACTTAACGTCAGATCACATCATTACATAGTGATTCCTGACCGTACACTCTTTGCACGCATTCAGGATGATTTTTTTTTACTGACCGTTCCCACGTGTCTCCATGAAATGCGAACACAGGTTTGAGCAGGAAACGACGCAGGATGCTTTAATTACAGTCAGTTTTTTTCTGGCGAGCACGCCGGCATCTGACCTATCACACTGCAGGCGGCTATACTTAGGCATGTCCTGCCTACAGGGCAAGGTTACCCAGAATTCATGCAGCAGCAGGTTGCATCTTTCATGCCATGACGTGAGGTAAAAAGGTCACCCGTCTGGGCATCGTGTCAGACTGTAGATGAACAAACACATTCCCTCTCACTTGCTCGCTCTGTGAAGTGAAACTGCAGAAGATACTAACAGACCTCTGAGGTTGTAATTCATCACATGCCTGATGTTGTGGGATTCTCTTGTTTTTAAGCTATCAGCACACGTTTACAGTGTTTTTGCCAGAGTCAAGTGCAGGAGGTAGTGCATGTCTTGAATGCATGTCCTGGTTTCAAATCCCAAGTTTTTCTCTATAACCTTAGAACCAGTAGGTGTTATAGTGTTAAAACTCGTAAGGACTTTGTTGGTGTGGTCTGATTTTGAGCTGTCAGGATATCAGATTTTCACTGCAGATTATCATAGCCTAAAGAATTCAAGATTACAGTATTACTGTGATAGCTAGAGAAATTTGAAAAAAATAATTATATCAGTCAAATTCATCATTAACTTTGTTTATTGTTGGTTTTGTCTCCTTTTTGGCAAATAAACTACACACAAAATATGAGGGTCGGAAGGTGGAGAGACAGTCTTTAAACATAACAGTACAAAAACTAACAAAAAGAAAAATTCCACTAAATAATTTTTTTAAAATTTACTGGCATTGTGGCAACTAGCTTAAAGGTGAATTACTACTACCTACTTGGACAAACTAAGAACAGAAAGATAGATGACATTGTTTAGGGGGCAATGCGTTACTTACAAGATAGATCGATCGGGTTTACTAGCAACAAGATATAAATATTTAATCTTTTTAATATCAGGGTTATCCTCAACAACCCCAGGGTTTGATTAGATTTGATTGACAGTATCCTGGCAATGGAAGCAAATGTATGATATTTTTCAAATTTTGATCCTAATATTGCTCAAACATTTAGAGACATAAAAGTTACCAAAACACAGGCTAAAAATGGCTGTTTTTTTCCTGATTATATCAACTATTGTAAGGATCTGACTGAGAACAAGGTTTTTCAGGCCTTCAAGGTACACAGAAATGAAAGTTCAGCAGAAAATTCATACTGACCTTCGTCAACACCTGGTGCTTAATAGAAACCTTTCGCTATGATGTGATTTTGAGGTTTTATATATAATATTTTTTTATATTTAACTGAAAAAAACATCAAAGTAAAGCTTATTAGATTTCTTTTGTTTACTTGAAATTGCCTTTTCAATCATTTTGCAACCTTTTCAGGTCTTGTAACAGCTGGAATGTGATTATCAGTGTAAGGCAACCTTATTGCCAACACTTACACAAAGGCAGCATTTATCACATTTCATGCTCACTTTTTAAAAATCTCTACTTTCTACTTTATTGCATTGCAACTGCCTTATGGAAATGGATGAGGAAAATGTAGATTTTTGGTATAATCAAGGTTAGGTTAATAAAAACTTGGTGCTGGTTAGCGTCTGAGAAAAAATAAAAAATCTTCTGACAAAACTTGAATTTTTGTCTCTGCATGATGATAAACAAAAGTAACATACAATCAAACTCAGTACATCCTAGGGAAACTTGCTGTATTTAACCCAACCTCGAGTGTGCAGCCACTGTATGGTGCCCAAGGACCAACTCCAGCTTTTAGCCAGTGCCGTGGTGAATGACATTAAGGACAAATTTTGGCACCAGACTCAAAGTGAGGAGTACTATCAAACACTACTTGTCTCAAAGAGAACTGGATTTGCAATTTCAGCATATCTCTTTGCTAATCTTCTACCCCTAATTGGCAGAAGTAGGAGCCATTTCCCTGTAATGAACACCTCTCTGCTCATTATATAAAGAACAATAGGGCATAAAAATGAATCATTTCCAGTGTGTTCCCCAAATTAACTCACAGATAGAGCACTTCTCCCACTGCTGCACAGAGTGCTCCAGCTTCTGTAGAAACGTGGGTTCTAACAGTGGAGTGCGTGTGGACCTGCTTCATGAGGTCAGGCAGCATCGATGACTTCCTCTCAAGTTTACTGCCTTGGAAGAGGATCACCTCTTCCCTCCAACCTCGAAGCCTTTTTATAGACCTGATGCACTCTTCACCCATTAGCTTGCCTGAAAGTAAAATGACCCCTTACAAACTCTCAGCTCAGTTCTGTGGAGTTTAGTGCAGGTGGGAAAACTTTAAACTTTATTTTTTTTTAAATACTTCACCTGCAGTCTGTTGCACAAGAGTGAATCTGATTGTAGGTTGGGGATGCAAGGCCAGCTTACAGCCCATTTTAAAGTAACTAAGTGCCAAAGCTGTGTTGTTTGAATCATAGCCACTGAGGGTACATACAGTTTAAGCATAAGTTAACGCTTATCTTGGCCCTAATCAAGGGTTAGGTAATACATATTCGTCAAGATAACAGCTAAGAAACACATAGAAAAGTTAGCTTTAATATCATGAAAAGTTAAGACATTTCATCAAGTACAAAGACTACATTCCAATGTGAGAACATATCTAAGTACAGATAATATAGACAATAAGATGAGAATTATCAAACACTGATTGGTATAATAGAGCTAACGGTATCAGTTCAAGCTAATCTGCTGGCATCTTTCTTGCTGGCTGATCAAAATTGTTTCTGTAAACTTTTAGATTTCGATTTTTTTGTTTCTTTTCTCAAAAAAAGATGAGTTTTATCATTTTACTGAAATGGCACTAAGCTATATGAATTTGATAAAACTAGATAGTGTTGAGAGAATAAAGAAATGCAGAAGGTTGATATGTTAGCTCAATTTTTTCTTTGCTAAAGTTATTTCAGTTTGGATTAATCAATATCCTAAATCGTTGGTTGTGTGCTACATCAACGAATTTCTTCCAAATGGTAGACAAGCTAACAACACAATAAAAAAAAGTCATTCTAATGCTCTCTCCTGTCTTTGTAAATCCAATAAGTGGATTTTACTGTTTATGTTCAGTGTTCAGCATTTAAAATGGCACTGTCTGGCCCAAAGAGAAATTAATATAAAACTTTAGCACATTTGGTAGTGACTAACCCAAACAGAACATCATGTTTTCTGTTAAGTTGCTTTATCTGGCATAATAAGCCGTTGATATTTGGTCCAGACTGAAATGCTTTTTTGGTATTCCTGTGAGTCACTGTGATATTGAGCCATTTTAATCCTGATAAAAACTCTCCAAACAGCCAAGTTTGTGGCTGCATTTCTTTTCAGAGTCTTCCAAACTATCTGAACTATCTGTCGCTCATCTCCACAAAAGTACGACTCAAACTTAGGCAGGGAGTCACCATGTGCTGCCATTGTTACTGTGACCAGAGACCATAGCAGGGAGCCTTGTTAGCACAGTAGCCTGCGGACGTGCAACAAACTCAAAGGACAGGCAACACAGAAGGTGAAAGCAGCAAAAGAAGACATTTAATTTATGCTGTTTGAATGCCGTCTCTCTCCTCCTTTCAGATGAGCCTCCTTTTTTGTTGTGGCAGAACTCGATGTGTCCACGGGCCAGAATAGCATTACACTACAAACAGGTTCCCTGAAGCAAGCCAATGCAGAGGTCTCACTATTCCTCAGAAAATGTTTTTTTTCCTATTCTGAAAGGTTTTAGCTCTTTGTGCAACATGGAAACGTACTTTCTTCACTCTTAAACTATTTCCATCTCACCGAAAATGTTCACTTTGCACATAGTTTCCTCTTCCTAGGTCTATCTTCCCCAAGTCCTGTCCTCATCGACAAACACTCTGTAAAGCAACTACCCTCTTATTATATCTCATGAATAATTTAGGGGCAAATGCTTTGTTTCCAATACACAACTGTTGTTGTGCAGCTGTGCAATAAATCATCAGAGTTGATTCATGCTAATGTTATGCTGGTGTTGTTCGGGCAAGATTTGTGTCTGGACAAACTTAACAGGCGTCCACACTGTAAGTCTGATCTGATGGATTACTTTATCCCCCAAAACAAATCAGATTAAATTTATTCTTTTCATGTTTTTTCATGTGAGTGAAGGCAATACAACTGGATCTGTCTGAGGAATGGTGGCATATTGTTACCCCGATTATATGCTCCAACAAATACATGGATACTTTGTGCTTTTTTTGATTAACAATTCTGGGAAAGATGTAACAAGACTAAGACAAACATGCTAGCAGCTGAAAGACCATATTTTGCCTCAGCTGACCACGTGCTTTATGCTAACGTCACCATGCTGACATGCTCATTAAAAAAATGTTAATTTGCTAACGTTAAGAAGGTAATCTTTTCTGCATTGCTTATCAGAGTTTGGTAGCATTTGCTTATAATCACTTAACAGAGAGCACAACTGAGGCTGATGAGAAATACTTAAATCTTTCATATGTTGGATGAATTAAAATTCTGACATGGTGATAGTGCTACATAAGAAGTTAAGGAATCACAGTCAAGTTGGGAACATGGATGTCTGCTCCAAATTTCATGGCAATCCATCCATTTATTACCCTTTTACATTTAAATAACCAGAGCTGCTTTTACTTCCATGTCATACTATGTATCTGCTAATGTACTATCTAAAGACTGGTCCTTATTCATGGCGCATCTCTAAAAAGGAAACTGTAATTAATAGTATACCAAAACTTTTTGCTAAAATTAAACCAACAGAGCACCTCCTTCGTGTATTCATTGTATGTTTTTTTTTTTTGTTTTACAAGTTAGTTGCATTGATTTGCAGTCTAAAATCTTGAGAACTCTTTGGATATAATGTGTTCTTGCTTAAAATCACTTGCTCTTAATCTAAAATACTTTCAAATGACAGATGATCCTTTGTTTCAAGGAGCTAGCTCTTAAACTTCTTCTCCAGACATTTATTATTTGTATGACCCGTCTGCTCTCTGTTTCTTTTGCTGGGTTCCAAAAGTGAAGCTGAGACATTTTTGTTGGTAGTTTGGTAAACAGTTAATTTGATGTTCAAAAAGTTTCTATGAGAAGACCACACATTTAAAATCAAATACTGTCGTGATTAAATTATGCGTAAAAAATCAAGTTGTACTTGTAAACATTATTATCAGGTCATTAGCTCTGAATCAGAATCAGATTGTATTTAAAGGTAGTCTACATATATTTCGGAAGTTACATAGTTGTACCTTCCAAATTTTAGAAAAAGTAAAGAGATTTAAAGAGCTACTACTTTTGTGGAGCCTATCCCTCCATTGCTTTAATGATTGAATGAAAAAATAGTGTTTTTAATTTATGTCAGCATTTAAGAACACAACCCAAAAATAGTCACAGACATTTTTGTTGTGAGTAAAATAAGTAAAAATCATACAATAATTGAATTAATTTTTTTCAGTGGAAATAGCGTAAGAATTATCTTTTTCCTTGGCAGGTCTGTTTATCCATAATGCTGTGTTTCATGACCTTTTGTCAACATTTTGTGTAACACCCTTACTCTTAATTATATGCATTACATCAAAATGAAAATTCAAAGAGTTTCTAAAAGTTTGCTTCACCAAAGCCTTTACTAATGCGCGGTGAGAGCATGTCAGAAGAATTTTTCCTGTGCAAAGGAAGGACTTTGAAAAGACAATGTTGACAATAGAAACATCAGTTTGTGCTTGTGTAGCCTTTGAATTGCTTGTTTTATGTGTCTTTAAGTTTGTGACGACTAGTGTGTTGCTGTCTAGCTCGCAGTACCTGTTCATGTCAGCCATGAGTTATCTTGTTTCAACTGTCATGCCAACAGACCATTGACTCACAGCTTGTAACTCATGGAATAGACAGCAAAGTACATCTTTTTAACATTGTATTGACTGTGGACAAGTTAGTAACGTAGGTCGTAGGTCAAAATTCTCCTTTAGGTCTCAAGCTTAAAACTTTGGTTACCCTGATCTTGGCAACCAGTTACAAATTAGAGTTTTTAGTATATTAGAGAAATAAAAAAATGAGTTTCAAAATCATATAGTTTAGACTTCTTTGTCATTCACAAAAGTTTTGTTCAAACATTTTAAGTTGTGGCAGTATGTGTGGTGTCCATTAAATATTATTGCACAGTAAAAGCACCACATGCCATGTTTTAACTGAACATATCAGACAACATGGGTTTGAATAAAAAACATGCTTGGCTGAACTTCATCTCCCATGTGCTGAGGTCTACACTTTCCATGCCATGTTAGTTAACTTGCTGCTGTTTTCCTCTTGCGATCACTAAATCAGAAATCAATCAGCGCATTTGAGCTGGTGCTGAAACACGGAAACAGCCTATCTTAATTAAGGGATTTAATTTAAACCATGAAAATTGATTTTTCTAAAGCACCTGCAAAGCATCAGATAAACAAGGTGACGTGTAATTCATATAATCATTGTAATTTGTTTACTTCAGAGCTTTTGTAATAAAATTTGACCTCATCATGGAAAATATTTCATCTCTGCACTCTGTTTTTTTCTTTTTTTCATATAATTTGAAGGCTAGAAATTGAGTTTCCAGCAGAGTGGCAGCTCTGCCTCTTCTTCTCCTTTTATTTATAAAGCAAAGCTGCATTTATGTTTCTGGTAAAGTTTGCTTTTGCGACAAGTGTGAAACAAGTAAGGTATTAAGAGAAATGTGGAGCTGTGCTGCAGGCAGCAGTAATGCCCTTGACGAGCTTCAGGCGACAGATTTCCTCACAACTGGAACAGGGAGCTGAGGGCAGCACCGTCACAGGCTGGCTGAGCGCCCTATGTAAAGGGACAGCTGGTTAGAGCATACTAAATGCATATATCAGTCAGGTGGAAACAGACAGTCTGACCAGCAATTATAGAAGGACAAACATATGTTAATATAATTTTTTAATCCAAGGAAGAAAAAGAAATATTTCCTAGTCAGAGGAATATTGTTACTTTTTCTTTGTGATGTCACCTTGTCTGTTTTTAATGTGATCAGTGCGTTTGAACCAAAAGTGACAAGAACAGGTTTCGTGTGTATGTGTTTTAAGTTTTCAAAAATGGCAGTTATTTTTTTAAGTGCTATTGAAGTCAATGGAATCGAGTACATTTACTTGATTTTTTTATTCTTTAAAATGTTAATACAGAAAGTTAAATAGATATTTGAGCTATGACACAAAAGAACAAAAGCACTACCTTTAAGGTCAAAACTTTACACTGTAAAAAGTATATAATAAGATAAAAAATCTTATATATTTGTATTCTAACTAGTTCAGAGTAAAGGTCGTATTTTTTTAGTCCTAAATATGCAGGGTTGACTTATTCCAGCCTTTTTCAACACTTGTCTTAATAAGCTGTTTTTACTTATTTTGGATTTTGCCAAATTAAATAAAAGATTTGAAGAAAAGTTTGACACTTTGACACGTTTCTAGACATAATCTGCACACAACAAACAGACATCTCTTTTCAACATCTGTAAGGTTATATTATTGCAGTGGAGATTTTTGCTCAATAACATGAGCGTGCTTACATGCTTACAGTGGTAATGCTGACATTTAGTAGCATACTGATCTTGTTTACCATCCCAGTTTAGAGTGTTGGCATGACAAATTTTTGTTAATTGGTACTGAAGGTATAACAAAAACTATTTGTCAAATTTAAATATCAACCTGATGACGGTGCCAGATGAACAGTCAGGGAACCATTAAATTAGTGGGATTCATGCTCTGGGGACCAATTTCATTAACCAACATCTAAAAAAGTTGGTGAAAGTTGGTCAAAATTCCCCCACCTTTCAGATGTTAAGTGGGGTTATTGGCTCACTGGTTCATGCAACTTGAAGGCAATAGTCAAGACCAACTCATGCCAAATAAAGTGAGCTTGTGTTTATTGTTATTTAAAAACAAGAGTAGTTTTATGAATATTTTGGCTTTTAACAGGATTAATTTATTCTGAGACAGAATTCCTTGATAGGAGTGTTTTTTATTATTTGTGCTTTCATATATTTCACAGTACTTAAAGATTTTTGTAGCTGGCCATCCTAACCTTTTTTTTAAGAAAATTCATCAACTGAAAATAAAATACCACACTGCCAATCAAATTAGATTGTTTCAAGGAAAAACATGCTCTCATCTAAATGAGTAAAACTGTTTCTTGAAGGACAGTAGATTCTTGAGACTGAAGACAAAAAGAAAATAAACAGATGGAAACTAGGATGAAGTGATACACAGTAAACTCCCAAGTGATGTTTGATTGAAATCAGCCAATGATCTTGTCAACAAGTCAACGAATGATGGACATTTGCAAGGTCACCGGCTCCTGTTGGTAACTAAATCTGGTCCAGCTTCGGTGCAGAAACACAAACGTTCGGTTCGTCCATTAACAGTACAGAGTTTTGTAATCTTATCAAGTCACAACTTAACATGTCAAGACAAATTGGCGTCTCACTCGTTCTCATCCTGCTGCGATCTCTGTGATGTACAGGTGGATCTGTCACAGGAACCCGAGAAGCTAATGAGAAGGAATGAGAGTCGCTTTGATTTCCTGAACAGCCGAGCTTGTATTCGCGTTTTTTTTTCATCCTGAAATCTCATCCTTGTGTAGATGTTTTTTTTCTGTCTTTTCAAGTAAGATGTTTTTAGTTGGCCTCTTGGAATTTTGGTCACACAAACTGTTTCTGTACTGTGGAAAAAAAAAACAAGTAAAACTTTCTAGTTGGTCTTAGAAAATGTTTTTGAAGGAAAAGGTGCAGCTTTGATGGAGTGTGTGGTTCATTTTTACCCTGATGATTAAGCCAAAAAAAGCATCACCAAGCCATTGGCAATGTCAGAGGAGGAGCCTGCATTCTTATTGGTTGACAAAAGGCCACATTCATTTTTAAGAATTTTCTGAGGAAAAAAAACCCCGAAAAAAGCTGGAGGACTGACTCCCTTTTTTTTGCTGTTTGGTTCACACATGATTGAATTCACATGACATGACAGATCTCAGTTTCTGTTGTCTGATTTTTGAAGAGATGTTAGTTAAAATTCCCCAGAATAAAGGCTGAGTAGCATTTCAAAGAAACCATCAAACAAACAGTTCAACTAGTATGGGTAACTACACAAAATGACAATGTGTTAGTTCGGATGAGGAACAGGGCTCATCTGTTATGTGAAGTATATTGATAATCTGAAATTAATGTGTTGTCAAACTGCTGAACTCATTTCACAGTTCTCTCACCTGTATATTTTAACACTTAGCATGTCATGTTGACTCATCAGCCTCTGGAAGCTTGATATGGGTCATTAAGAAGTGACAATGAAATGTGTAGGCCTAATTAAGAAATAAATTCACAGTCTGCATGTTTTCTATATTAATAGTGATTAATCTTGACATAGAAACTGTTTTTTTCAGAATACACTAAAATATGTGCTGCCCATGTTTTATGCAGCAGGTCTTTTCATTTCCTGGTGGAAACACAAAAGCTAACCTTAAAATTTCTTGACCTATTAGTGTTATTAGCTATTAGCTATTAGCAAGCGTTCGCTAGGGCCCTTGTGATGTAAATTTTGTCAAGACAGGGTGTATGCGTAGGCTCTGTGCATTCATCTGCATATTTGTCTGTGTGATTAGTGATTACTGATCCATTAGATGACATTGTAGTGCAGATTTGCAGTGCAGACTTAACTGAAACTTGTAGTCATCAGTTGCCAACATTACACATCAGCCAAAAACTGTCTAAATATAGATGTAGATTGGTAATCATTGGTAATTTACAAAAAAAAAAAAAATCTGGATTGAATTATATGTGTTATGTTTTGTTTCAACAACTTGTACATTAACAATCATCTGTTAACAACAATCAGCTGTCTCATAGCTGCCTGACCTTTCAGGTCTTCAATGGTTCCTTGCTTCAGATCATAGATGGGACTGGTTTGGTTTGGTTTGGGCTAGTTAGCAGATTTCTGGGTCTTTAAAGTCTTCATCTCTACCTGAGGCTGATAAATATTCAGATAGGGTCATCCACTAAGCATATGGTCACTGAGGTTCAATTTCCAGCTGGTCTTGTTAGTGTGTTGATTGTCCAAATTTCTAACCACTGTTAGGCCTTGTGTGATAGTCACCTAGCATTGATGTTTTGGGGTTTTTTTATTGGTCCACAGGTTCTGGCCAAGTGTTTTAAGTTGTTCATGACTTCCTGTCAGTTTTCTTCTTCTTAACTCATGAAACGGATCATATATAAAGGTGCATGATTTGTAGACACTTGCATTTTTCTTACGAGCTCACCTCACTAATGCTAAAGAAATATTTCAAGACCTTAAAGGAGCTCAGTGAGGCTTTTTCTTGTGACTGATTTTCTGAGTAAGGTGGTTTTCAGACGTGTTTCTGGGAAACTCTATTTTTCCCAGAAGCTCGAGGCCACATTCCTCAGCCATTGTCGGCCTTGAAGGAAGCTCTCCAGTGTGACCATTTCAACTGCATCAAACACTGTGGACAGTCTGCATCTGACTCCTGTCCTTGGCAGTAGCTGACAAGCCAGTGTGACAAATGAATCTCTAGATACTATTTTCCTGAGAAGGAAGTAATAGATATCTGAGTTACATTCAGGTGCTTATCATTCTAAATTTTAATCTGCAGTGGCATGCAGGCAATTGTTGACTCTCTAACGGTCTCACTTACGGATGTAAATGTACTGAATACAGTGAGGGGATGTAACAAAGTAGATTTACTCATTTAATGTGTACATTTCATGCCAATATCTGCCTTTGACACTGGCTGCTTTACAAATTAAATATTAGAATACAAATCGAAGAAAAGCTCATAAAATCTAATATACTGTTTCAAATGAAGTCACTCAGTATTATTTACAAGTAGAATTTAAGTAATTAGTTGGTTGATTGGTAGATTGACTGGCAAGTTTCTGATTGTTTTTTATTTGAAGATGCAAAAACATTTTATGTTTCCAGCTCAACAAATCTTAGGATTTGCTGTATTTATTTTCTTTTTTGTAAAAAAAAATATTTTAGATGTAGTTTAATCATTTTGAGATGATTACTTGGAAAAAGAACAAGTATTGTGAGAGCGCCACCTAGAGCCCCGCATAACTGCAGATGTTTCTCATTATTTTAAGAATATTTTCAAATGATTGAACAATCTCTCAGCAGATTAACTAGTGATGAATATTATCCACAGGTACTGTACAAAGTCAGCTCCATTTAATCAATTACAACAGTAAAGTGCTGCTTACACATTAAGTCAAAGTGACATGATAGTATGAGAGTCACAGTGGCTGTTAGTGTGCATCAAGTGATTCTTTCAACACTTCAAGTGCATTTTCCTGTTTATACTTGTATATTTCTACTGGAGAAATTAATAGATGGTTTTATTTGTAATAAAGAATTTAAACCGGAATTGTATTCCCACATTTTCTTCAGCAGAGACTCGAAATGCCTCCCTCACCAATGACTTACTGACTCTGAAAGACACTGTCAAACGTCCTCTTTAAACATGCCCACACATACATGTGCACCGTCTGCATCTTAATGTAAAACCTGTGGATAACAAAATAAGTACCTGTTTACAGCAGACAGTATTTACTAATGACACATAAGTGCCACTCATTGCCTTATTAATTACTGTGATAAAGATGTGTTGATGTTATTAGTTCCTACTGTGCTATTCCTGCAAATGGGTAAATAGTCAACATGAAAAAAAGTCTATGAAGTTGATTAGAATAAATATTGAAAAAATATTTACAACAACAAGTTAGAGTAAAAGAGTGACAGACTTGTACAAGGAAAAAAAAGAAACTCATCTCATCTCACAAAACACATCTAAAGTCTAAAAAAATTGGTTATTTAGTGGTCAGTATAGCAGGAGAGTCTCCTATCTTTTGTTGTAAAATTAAAGCTTTGCAGTTTGGACAAAGTTTTACAGAAATAACGAGAAAATGCAGGGAGAGAAACGTGCAGTTCAACTGTACTTGATTGCATTTCGCTGCACAATTCATCTCTTTTATGACAACCCCCCACCCCCAGTCACAAACAAAAAGCTGTAGGGTATAGCCTGTGTTATTCATACAGAGCAGCTAAACAAATGAACTGACATAAAAATGCCAGTGATTATTGGTTTTTCCTAAAAGAGGCAAACACTTGTACCGTGATAGTGTTTGTAATATTAGAGGAGTGGAAGTTAACCCCTGCAGAGAGGCTGAAGAATGAGGACAGCGTTGCCAAGTAATGTGTCATCCTCCCCCAGTATCTGCTGTCCACTTCTTGGGTAGGCAGTGGGTGGATGGGGGGGGGGGGGTTGAGCTTCATTATCTCTGTGTCACATTAAAGTTCATTCACCACAGCCCTTCCAGTCAGGGACCCTGGGGTGACTCAGGCTGTGTGTTTCTACCTGCCACAGCTGTAAGAACACACACAGGTACAGATGCATGGAATCAGACAGCCATAAACACCCTTAAGTTCACACCCAATGAGATTTAAAAACACAGCACAAATGGACTTGCTGACTGTGAAAATACACACAGTCACATAAATAAACACACATGCTAACTGACATAAATTGCACACATGCTCAAATTGTTACCTGTCCTTTTTGTCCTCTCTCATTTTTCCTTTTCAAGTTCTGTACTATCACACTCTCTTTCACACACTCACACACATACGCACACATGCATGCACTGCACCACTCTCCCCGGCACTGACAAGATACATGATGAACGCATCCACAGTGATTTATAATAACTCACTTCAGAGCGATGCCATTGCACAGGAGGAAATTGAACAAACAGGCTATGTTATCTGTCACCAGATGACCCAGTTCAAGTTCAAGAAGCTGCCTGTCAAGTACAATTGACTGCACAACTGATATATTAGACCTTAATGGCAGCAGAAAAAAGAAGCTCTTAACGATTGCCTTTGCTGGGCATGTGAAGGTCCTATGGAGGGGTGGATTGCAAAAGGAAACAAATGGTTTCCTGAAGCAGCATCTTCTCTCTCAAAAAAAAAAAAAAAAAAAAATATATATATATCTGATACAGATGCTAGTATGGCACAGTGAAGGGAGCCGTTTGATAGTGAGTTAGCTTTTAGCACATTAAAGGAAATCTCTTGAGGAGAGGTGGGAAATGGTTTGTCACCTTAGTAGCTTTCACCCGTCCAATAGACATGGCGCCAAATTAGCATTAGCTTTCATTTTGCAGTGGTTATAGACTTAATTGCTGTGTGATATTCACTCTCCTTTTAGCTCTGATTTGGTCTCCACCAACCCTGAGCAAAGCTAGCGTCTTTTTTAGAGCATGCCGACTCTTTTGTGCTGCCTTTCAGGACATTTCTAGTCAAAGATCTCGGTTAAATAACAGTTTGTTTGCTTAAAAAGCAGTAAGTTTCTGGAGTTTGTAAGAACAACAGCAGTGAGTGATGTTTTTGGTCTCAGAGTGAAACATTTGATTTCAGATCCCACTGCTCTTCACCCAGTGTTTGTTTGACCAAATTTGAGCCTCCCAATTCAATGTACAGGCATTGAAAAAGGTTTCTTAATAAAATCAATTCAGTAACAGGAAGAATTTTGCTCCAAGTTATGCAAAACACTTGTCACTGCCAATTTCTGTTATGCTGAGAATAAAGGGCCGGCTGCTAAGATGACAGCAACAAAACAAAATGTATTGGCGTCATTAGGAAGCCTGTGAAACATACAGGATGTTGCAGCATATGGCCCAAGAGAAGATCCGGATCAGATTTTCTGTCAGACAGTTAAAGTCAGTGTAAAAACTTTAAAAACATCCCAGCACAAGGCTTCTTTTAAGGCGAGCCATTAACCTTTTCACAGAGTAAAAAAGGAACTGAAGGCACTTTTCAACCCACAACTGATGTGACTTCAACAGCCATGGTGCCTTTTTTTTAAATTATTGCTTTTCGTCACAGTGAACCTAATCACAGCCAAGCGTATCTACAGTGGGGGCAATCCACAGTAGCCTCCGATTGCAGGGGAGGTAAAATCGCAATCAATCGACGTGACAGGCGATCCCATGGGCTCAGCTTACACTTTCATTAGAGGAGCAGCAGAAAAGCTTCACAGTGACCTGGTAGACTGTGAAGCTCAAAACACTAAATTATCTCCTGTTTAGCTGACAAAACGTACTCTGGGCTCCCACTTGTAGGCCTGAGTTTTAAATGCTGCTTTGTGTCAGTGCAGTTAAGACAGCCAATCACTGCTCTGTCATGTCAGCGTGTTAATATGCACATCACTGGAGACTCAGATCTGCTGCCAGAAAACTCATGTTTGTCCGTCACAGAGAGCGACCACTTCAATGAGCATGAATACAATTTGAGCATGAAATTCATTTATGACGTGAAGAATAATAGTTTGAATTAATAGTGGTAACTTACAAGCTTGTTTCTGAGCTTTCAAACATATCTTAAGTCATCAATAGCAAAATCAAAGGCAGCTCAGTTGTCATCCCCTTATAATTAGGATTATGATATAATGACCTTATGAGTGAACTTGGATCACATAAATACGACTCAAGCAATATGAGTCGTATTTATGTGATCCTCAGGGAAGACTGCAGGTAGCAGTCGAAACTGTCAGGTAGGACAAACTACACTGGTCTGACATAAAAGAAACTTTACACATATTAAGATTAGAAGACCAAGTGAACCTCATTGGACTACGACTCAAGCAAGTCATACTTTGTAACACTGTCATAATGACGAATGGGAAATTTAGATGAAAGTGTTAACAATAAGTTGTAAATACTAATCTGGCATTTTTCACCCTAAAAAGTTGATTAGACTGTTTTAAATTACCATCTTGTTCACCACATCTGCAAGTAAACTATTACAATTGTATGTTTAAAAAAACACTGTATACACTAAAGTTCTTTGTTTCATATGTATAGTGTCAATATTTCTACACTACACATCAACTGAAGTAGTGCATTACATGTCGGAGGTGGTCTGAAAGCCAGTGTTTCAGACCACAGTTTGCCCCTCATTTTAACCAGTGAAGCTGTCAGAATTTTTCCCAGTGGTGTTAGTGGTGACAAAATGTTGATGTTTTTTCAATAAAAAACATAATCCCTCCACAAACCCTAGCCAACTGTTGTTGTACCCAAAACTAACAAGATGTTAACTACAGTGTTGACAAATCAGATGTAAAGAAAGACTCAGTGGAACTTCAGCATCAGCAAAAAAAACCTCTATGGGTGTGTCACTGTAAATGACACCATGAACATTACAAATAGACATTTGATCCATTGTTACATCCATGGGATCACTTCTTAGGCCAGCTGACAGTGGCTAAGCACTGCTTTTAAAGGTTTAAAGGGTAACACTCTGTCTTTTCTGGACATGCTGAACATTATTAGATTTCTCAGATTATATTCTAATCTGCATATGTGTATTTTAACATTACAGTTCTTTTGTTCTAAGTTTTTTGAGTATTCCTAATAGGAGATAATCCATTAAGAAGGAAGATGTCAGAAGTTTCTTGTAAAACTATCGCCATGCCAGCTTTAACTACAATAGAGTTTAATTAACAAAGCAACAGATTTTAGCTCTTAACCACACTGAGTCTTAAAAGTTTCAGCAATGCTTCTTGACATGCACCAGAAAGTACTTACAAATTACAGTTTTGGCACAACCAATTAGAGATTCTTGCTCTGGCATACATGCTAAAAGCAGACAACCACATTCCCAACTAGAGAGAATATTTTAGTCACAGAAAATCTTTTTTCTCCTTTGGTAATGGTTATTCTTTTCCTTTAGATTTTTTTTAACAGCTCACTTGTCAGTGTGCCGCCTGATATTTACCCATGGAAACATATATAAAGTGAGGTGATTTGGAAATGTCAAGTTATTAAGATCAAATCCTATAATTATTATCAAGTGCAGTAACATTAGCGTACTCTCCAAGCTGTGACACGGTGTTAATCGAGCCTTTTGGGGATGTGTGAATATGAGAGTCAACGGGGCCACATTACTCCACATTCTGACTATAAATAAAGATGCAACACTGAGCCTTTAATTTTTCTTACATTTAAAGCTTCCCAAAG